>JXWZ01008065.1:0-10567 GCA_000956215.1 Anopheles farauti No. 4
TTTTTTTTTTCGCCTTGTAAATCAGAAAGAATAGGATGTTTGAAAATGTTCCAAAATTTTTAAGTTGCAGCACATGGAGGGTATATACATAGAAACATATGATAGACGCAGACAATAAACAGGAATAAGGAGAAGGAGGACAAAGGGAGAGGGAAGTTCGGCTTGACGGGAAAACATTTAGGGAGACGGTAGGATGAGTAGGAAAAGCCTCTAACTAGTTTTGAACTATTTATATTTGTTTTAAAATAAATAGCAACGAGCAAACTAGTTCTTCGATTTTTTTTTCTGTTGTAGTTGCTTTTTTAACTTAATTCTGTCTCTTTCTCTCGGTTTATGTCTGTACTTCGCTAAACTTATATGCCTTTATGTTTTCTTCTTCTTTTGGTTCCTTTCCGTTTCATCTGTTCTTTCTTCTGAAACCATAAAAAACAGTGCAACCAATACAGAAGTGGGGGGATATCATTTAACAAAACAATATGAGCAAGTACGATCAGACAGAGTGAGTGAGGAACAAGAGAAAAATAAAGCAAAAGGAAAAAAATAACAACATAACACAAAAATAGAAATACTTCACAACACTGTCAAATACGGAAAAGAAACAGTTGAAAACAACTGTTGGCGGAAGTTGATAGCAGTGTAGGCAAACACCACAACCCAACATCAGAATAAAAAAACATAATAAAAGAATAAAGAAAACAAATACAAAATGCAGTTTAAATGAGATCAAACATAGTCGCGTACAAACATATGCCCGCTCAAGCAGGCGCATCAGTGTGAATGAATAAGGAAAGGTTAAATGTAAAGAAAACCGAAGGGATCGAACCAAAAATAGAAATACGAAAAGATCGTACATATATCTTTATCGTTTTTATTTTCTCTTTTTTGCTTCTGTATATTTTGTTGAAATATGTATATATGCATATATATATATACCATTTAAAAATACTATAATAGAGCACACTAAGTTTCCCGGCTCGTTAACGGAAGATGTTTGCAAGATTATTGGTGTTGGAGTATACATTTACATTAAAATCGTGTTCGTTCTACCATGGCATTCTCAGTTCAGAATCATGTCAATCACGTGGACAGTAAACGTTTAGCGAAACCAAAGAAACATTGACTAAAAGGACAACACAGAAACCAAAAGCCAAAATGGACATAAAACATGAAACGGGTAACATGAAACTTCCAACGGCAGATTTGTATGAGCGAAACGGAAAAAGACGTACAATGAACAATGATGACGACGAGAGTGGTGACGAGAAAAAACGGAAGGAAAAAATAATGAATTTTGTTGTGGCAGTGTGTTGGTGTGTGGATGTGTAGAAAATTTGTATGTCCATATATACATACATTATGATTATATATACACAACGAGCTGTATGTATGTATCGGTTGGAGAGCTATGTACATATAATCTAACAATATATGCATATATATCGCATAAACATATAGCACGTAGAACATCGTGTATTGAGATGAAGAACACAATCGTATAGGATGGAAAAAGGATGGATTGAATCACAATCGAACGTAAATCAAATTCGAAAACACACAACAGAGTGAATGGTTGAAGTGTGTTAAGTGTGTGTGTTGTGTGAATAATATACAACAGAACGAACACAAAGAAAAATACGTTGACATTCGTTGTTTATCGAACGAAAGAAGCATGATAAAATGAAATAAATTATTAACAGCAACAAGACGAACAGCAGCAGAACTGCAGCTTGCAAGACTTACCACGGTGTGAACGAGTTCCAGAACTCACTTTTAGTTTTAAAAAATTAATAACATTTTGAGCACGTAAGAACAAACAAATAACAATTATCGACGTTCGTTTTTTTTGTTTTGTTTTTGTTTTTTTTTTTGTTTTTTTTTGACAATGGTGGATGAAGATGGGGAATAGAAAAGAACGGAGAACGAAGTTTATGGATTAGTTCGTTACGCACATTCAGTGTGGAGCAGTTTACTTTGTAGGTTGTTTTTTTTTTGTTGTTTTAGAAAAATAAAACGATTATTTTATTTTGAGAAAAGACGAACGAATATTTCTGGGCGCCGTTCTCAAATTATATGTTCATTTTTTTCGGGTAGGATAATATGTTGATTTACCATTGGGTCTATTATCAGAACTTCTTAATGAAGGCCCAATAAAAACAAAACTTTTCAAAATCCAGTACAAATACGAGTTGGCGTGTGGCAAATCGAGCAGGAGAGTCGATAAAAAATCAAAACTATATTATTTTCGTTTGCGTTACTATAATCTAAGCGTTTACGTTACGTTAAGTGATTGCAAAATACTTTTACGTTAACACGCTCTCCAAGTTTTGCTCTCCACAGCCGTGTAAACACCATCGACACTTTGTGGCGTTCGACACTCGAAAACGAACCCGGGTGGGGTAAGGTGTGTGCTAACCAACGAAATAAAAAGAGAGAGAAAGAGAAAGGGAGAAAGAATCGGGGGAAGAATGTAACATGCCAGCGTACGGGCGGGCTGGACAGTGTTCGTTCAAACAGGGAGTCATTAGGAACACGAAAAAGAAAAGCTTCGTCTTGGTTGTTTCAACGGAAATTTCATACGTTCGAGTCTCGTTGTGTTTTTTTTCTATTGATTTGCTTTGATCTTTCTACTTTTTGGTTGTTTGTTGGTATCTTGATTTTTTTGCTTTTGGAACGAAAAATAGAGAGATGAAAACATATACAGAAACTAAATGCCAAACCCAACTCAAGAAAACATCACAATAAATCGAACAACACAGAACACAATACATTAGACAGGTACAACTCGTTCATTCATCCAGCATTCACACATCGGTTCAAAACTTGGTTCAAACCACTCACACCTGTGTACAGTAACAACGTACGTTTTCTTTCGTCGTTTTAAATTATTGTATTTGCTTTAACAGCTTGCGCTTATCTCTTCTTCTGTGGGTGTTTTCCATTGTGCAGAAAACGACGAAAGTAACTGAACGAAACACGTATGTCTTTGTGAAAGAGCAGTATGATTTACATCCCCGTTGGCATATTCCCAGCGGTAACCTTCAGCACATAGTTTGAAGTAAAATAGAAGCATCTAAATCGACCATCACAAAAAAAAAAACTATATTTAAAGATCTCTAAGCACAAAACTGTACTTATGCCATAGACTTATTTTTATGCCATAGACTCATCTTTTGGAATAGAAACGATTTCTAGATTGAAGCAATATAACCATCCCCCATATACATTTCATTGAAAGATGTGAAAAGTTTACCATAATTATAACGGTGGGTAAATGTTTGAATTACTCCACCAAGAAAGAGCATAATAATGAGCCATAACTCTACAATGAAGCGCGCAGAATGCGCTCCTCGTAACCTAACACGCACCGTACGATCCACATCAATGTCCGAACGGTCTAACCACTGTGCGCAATGACGCACTGACGTCTTGACAGCAAACTACTAACGATTCGCTTTTGACGTTTTCACTCACTCCTACACCACACTGCATATTCCGGATCTTTAGTTGAAATTGCATCGAAAATAAAAACAAAATAAACAACACCGGGCACACACGGTGGACCCTCTCAAAACAAAGCAAACGGAGGGCGTATTTTCTGGAAGCGCGTAAATAGTAGCTTCGGTTTTAAACAGGAAGAGAGAGAGAAAAAAGCTAAGCACTGAGAGATTTATACTGTTGAGAGCAAAGGCATAGTTTCCTTTTTCCTCGACTATAGTTTTTGCCTGTTGCAGCACGTACTAACTCTAATCGCTGTGTTCGAGAGACCATTTGACGCGGTTTAGCTTCTCTATAAGCGCACTTTGTTTATTATCTTTTTAACATTTTCTTCATTTTCATTTTCGTAAGCATAGATCGAACGTAAAAAGAGAAACTGAACAAAAAGTTACATTTAAACTTTTGTTTCTTAAAAGAAAATTTCTTCAATCTAGGATGAAACGAACGAATGTGTAAATAGAAGCAAACGGAAATCAATTTTGAAGTCACACAAAATGAAGTAAGAAAAACAAAATAAAAAAAAACTAACATATAACCAAACACCGTCTCAGGCACGACACACCGTCGGTGTTGCGCCATGTAAAAAGGTGAAAATGCGGAACGAAACATGTAAACTTTGTTAGTAAAGCCCTACGGAAAAAACATAAAACGGAAATTATTCGTTTATTTTTTTTGTTTGTTTTTGCTTGGCGTTAATTTGCTTGTGTTTGCGGTTAAACTTTTGATACATGTTGTTATTTTGAGAGGAATAGTGGGGAATCACACACAATGAGTACAATCAAGAAAGGGGTTTGCAAAAGACACACACACAAGGTAGGTTGATGAACAACATTAGACGAAACACAATCTTTGCTGCCACGGTGACTGGGTAATGTGCTGCTGCCTGTCTGCCTGCCGCCGCGTTTACACTGCTTACAGCCGGTGTTTACACGAAGCACAAAAACACACTCAACAGCACACCACTCTCGCCGCCCTCGACGGCAAAGGGGAAATTGGGGGTTTGGGTAGAGGGTGGAAAATAAACAGTTGTTTATTTGAATTTTTGTGGGAATTTGCTCGGGATTGTTATTTTTTTATGCTTTTTTCTGTGGACATTTGGAACAGTTGGGAAGCATAATCGAGGCAATTATTGTAATTTCTTTTCTTTTCTGTATTTTTGTTTCAATTTTTACGCTGTTGCTAATGAATCGATTAGGTCGACTTCAATACTGACTTTTTAACTAACATTTCAGAGCCATTGAGAAAAGGCATTTTTGTGGACAACTGTAGCGGTTTTGCATAGAATTGAATTCGTTTTTTTATGTATTTCTCTAACTTTGATGCTAGCCGACGATTGAACGGCAGGTAGCTGGTTCATCTCGAGACGCACGGAATAGCGCTCGATTATAAGTGTCCGTCATTAAACAACGGAAACGAAAAAAAAATCCTTTGCCCCTGCAGCAAAGTGATGCGCGTGCGACTAATGTGTGTGGAAGTATATAGTAATCCTTCTCCGCTACATAGTCGCTCGTCTGGAGCCTACACCGAAGCGGATAGCTTCTTATCCCGAATCGATCTCTACGACCCACGCGTGATGGTGGATACAGTTTGATACGTATATCGCGATAGATTATATATCTATATATATATATATATATATATGTGTGTAAATATGTAGGCGAAAAGAGAGCTATAGCGAAGAGAGCAAAGCTAGATACCACTTACCTCTCACTGTACTCGTCCATGTGCGCGTACGACTGGACGGAGTTTTCCTCGATCAGAAATTTGACGCGCTGGTAGAAGGAGGCGGTGACGGAAGGTGGCTGCTTGCGCAGCAGCACCTCGACTGGATCGTTCGATGCCAGGCACATGATGTGTTCGGCGCAGATCGTGTGCACGCAGCACTCGCTGTCGGAACAGTCGGTCATACCATCTGAAAGTAATGTGAGCGGGAGTCCACAGGGATTAACGTTAACGTTTCAGCTTCCCGGTGTACACAAAATTAAATCCGCGTGGATGTGCGTGCTAACGAAAAGATTCTCCCACACAAACTCCCTCTTGTCCCCCGTGTGCGCGATTGTTTTACCATTGTCGTTGTCAATATTATCTTTGCAGCTCATCTCGAGCGCGATCGAGCAGTCATTGCCGGCCCAGCCCTCGACGCAGATACACTTGTACTCGCCGTCCTCCATCGTACACTGTCCGTGGCGGGAGCATCCATTCACGCAGCCGGCTGCAAGGGAAAGCACGAGGTGAGCATGTTTTATCTGAAAACCGCTGCCCCGTTTCATCACTCACGTAGCGTGCAGTGGCGTCCGTTCCATCCTTGCGAGCAAACGCAGGTGCCGTTTTTGCACTGGCCGTGCTCCGCGCAGCGTGGGTCACACATCAGCTGATCGCACAAGCTGCCGGTCCAGCCGTCATCGCACCGGCACCGTCCATTCTCGCAGATTCCATTCGGTCCACAATCCAAACTACAGACAGCTGTGTTGTAACAGAAAACATCATGCCTATGAATCTACCTGTGAAACTACAAGCACCTCACAAGCTTACCCTGTGAACAGTCGATGCCCGTCCAGTGGCGGTCGCAAATGCACGACCCAGTATCGAGATCATATGTGCCGTGATCGGAACAGCCTGGTAGACACTGGTACACCTGCTGGTCCACGATGCTACAGTCGTCACCTTGCCAGCCCGCCTTGCAAAAGCATTGCCCGGACACGCATGTCCCATGGCCGGAGCAGGAATGATCGATACAGTCCTCTACACGAAGAATGACGAATCAGATCAGAATCAGTTCAGATGAACGAATTCATGGGGTAGAATCGAGTCGACTTACGCTGCTCGCAGAACAGTCCCTTCCAGCCGCGCTCGCAGTGGCAGTCACCCTCGATGCAGCGACCGTGGTTGGAGCACGTTGGCATCTCACACTCCGATACCGGGATGTCACATTCGGAACCCTTCCAGCCTTCCTCGCAATGACAAACGCCGCCACCGTAATGGCCGTGGGCGGAACACAGGACGGGACATACACCTGGTAGGTAAAAAAAAGAGTTAGCCCCTTGTCGAGAGGTGATGGTTATAGTCGCCTAGTCTTACTGATCGAGCAATCGTTGCCCTGGTAGCCATCGATGCAGTCACATTTGCCGAGATAGCACGAACCGCGCCCGGAACAGTCGCTCGGGCAGGCCGTGTGGATTCCTTCCGCTTCGCCGACCACCAACGAGACCGTGTGTGGCAGCAACTCGTCGTTGTAGACGGACAGGTACCACCGACCGATATCCAGATACTGCAGGATCGTTACGTTCACCGTCATCGCCTCCATGTCGATCTTCTGCAGCGAGGACGGTGCGGATGCGGCCCCGCCAACACCGCCACCACCATCCGCAGAGCGCTTCGAGATGATGTGCTTCTCCACTTCGTCCAGCGGCAGGTCCTCGTACGCGTACTGCGTGCGTCGAGCTGTCTCGAACGTAGACGCGTTCTCGTCTGGCACAACGGGCGGACCACCAACGCCGAAGTAGTTCGGCGCGAGCAGCACATCGTTCTGGAAGAAGCCGCTGCCGATACTGCGCTTCCGTCGCAGCTTATGATCGACCCGACCGCCCTTGATGAACTCGACAAAGTCGTACTGCGTGACGGTTGGGCCTACGTTGCGCCGCCCGTAGATGGCGAAGTTGGCACCCCACGGTAGCGTGAAGTTGAACTGGATGAACGCTGGGTGCTTGTTCCGGAACTCGACGTTCCAGAACTGGAACGGTGCGATCGTGGACGCGTGCACCTCGTTGAACTCGCGCAGCTCCACGATCGACGGCCACTTCTGCTGGTGCACTGAGCTGAAGAGCTGGGTCGTCTGCTGCTGTTGCGACTGCTGCGATTGTTGATGCTGTTGCTGTTGCGTCAACAGGTCCTGCTGGCCACCTGGGCGTCGATTATACGTGGAGAGGGCGGCGTTGCCGCCTACACCTCCGCCCGGCAGCCCACCGAGCGTTGAGAAGCTGTTGTGATCGAGCGTGCTAGTGATCGGTGACTCCTCCGTCGGGTTCAGGGTCGACGGGCCGGACAGCAGCCCGTAATTGGACGAATCGATTGGCGTACCCGTCTGGTCAACGGCGGTGCCCGTCTTCACATCCTGTACCAGAATGCAGTTGGCCGAGTCAAGGTTGGACTTCATCGAACTCGTCGCTGAGAACGGGAGTAATTAGCGATAAGCGTGCTAGCTGCTAAGCAAACGCATCAGTTGCGTTCTGGGTACTTACCCGCAAAGTACGTCAGCGTTGCTGACAAAATTATTGTGACCAAAATTAAGGCGATGCTAAAACACTTCCAAGAGCATCGATGTTGACAGCTTTTGTCGATGCGAAACCTAGCGTTGTTTTAGGAGGAGAACGTGATGATACATTAGTTACTGCTTTTTGAAAAGTGCGCTACACCAACTAAACTACAAATCATAATCAGTTTTGCGGGAAAAAAGCATGCTCGCCCTGGTTCCAAGAATTGCCCAAACAAACGCTCGCAAAGAATGATTTCTACATTGCTACAAATTGAAAATCCAATACTAACTAGTGAAGAACGGGGGTTGCAGTGTGTTAATACTATCTAATAAAACTAGCCTAATATAATTTCACTATCATTTCGCAGCGCACGCCAATTGTCCTTGGAGACCACTGTTTCCAGACATTCACACGTGTGTATGTGATTTTTGGTATGCTAAACTTGGATTAAAAAGCCGCGGAGGTAATAGAGCAAACGAGGGCAAACACAATTTGGAAAATTGGTATCACATAGCAAAAGCACACACACACACACACAAGCGAAGAAAGCATAACAGAACGCGATTAGATGAAATTAGATGCAACTCCCTCCTCCCTGCGCACCGCAATCATCATTAGCCGAGATGGGGGCACGGTTCTGGTTGCAATTACCTTGATGGTGAGTAAGGTGAGTAGTGCGGCGTGTGTGCGGTTCCACCGGCACGCAACGGAAACACCGGCATCACCAAGGAGGAGGAGCCCCCGAGCCGGGAGCCGGTGGTGATGTGGGTATTAGTCATGGATTGTGTCAGTTGTGGGATCGGTTGCTGCTGATGCTGCTGATGTTGCTGCTGCTGCTGCTGGTGTTGCTGCTGCTGCTGCTGCTGCTGTTGTTGCAGCTGTTGCGATGATTGTAGTCTGTGTTGCCAAATAGTGGGACAGCCAAATGGTCAGTGATACGGTACGAAACACATTCGCTAGTGCTATTGTAGGTTAGTTTCAGTGCGCGCTTGCCTTAGCCTAGTGCCGCGATAAATTCGTATGTACTGCATGCATTTAGCATAACTAACGAGTTCTTATATCTAAAGCATCGACATTGGTAAACAAACGTTCTGGGGTTTCTCGTGTTTCAAATTTACATTCTACACTCTTCCTGTAACTTATGTACCGACCGATACGTACTGAGGCGTTATCTAGAGATACTTTAAGACCACCCAAGACAAATTCTATCACCCTTCCCAAGTTACTAGCGTAACTGCGACCGAATCTTCCGCGATTAATAAATACGTCGAACGATTCGTTAATCTCCCAAATACGCGCAACACATCGAACGCGGCAAGATTCTGAATCGCGTCGAAAGATCCATACGATACTACAACTAGTTTCCAACCTCTTGCGCGCGTTACGTAACGTGTAACCCAATCCCATTCAATACACTCCACTCTTCCCCGAAGTTGCTGCCGTACCTGTTCGTGGTGGATTCAGTCGCGAACGGTTCCGCGTAAATGTTTCGCGCCGGTGGCACCCGCCTCGGCAGTGGTGGCGGTGCCGGATTGTACCCGTCCATGATGGTGTCGCAGTCGTTATACTTCATTGATTTCATCGTCATCTTGGCGCTGGTTCTTGATTCGCGTTCCGGTTCCGTATAACCACCGGCAATCCGGTACTGTGGCCACCCTCCCTATCGGGGTTTTCCCACCCGTGCGTGGTGGTCAAACCGTCGGTTGGTGCGGGTGGCAGTTGTCGTCGATAATTCGCTCTTTTTTTTTTGTTTGTTGCTATTTGTATTCCACTCTATGTCAATCGCGTTCTCGCTCTCTTGCTCGAATTCACTCCTTCGTTCCTACTGCTCCTGTCACCGTAGATGTCTCGCACGGTGTGCGCTCTACGCCCCGAAAGCTAGCCGTCTCTTATCGCTTTTGAAGAAGAGCCCAGGATTGGGAACGAAGGGAAAACTAATCACGCGTTGATCGTGTCTCTGCATCTTCTCGACAGATTAATGTACGATTTTCTTTTTTTTTATCAAGGGGATAATATTTCAACTCGTTCAGTTGCGGTGCGATTCCTATTTGAGAAAGAAAGGAAAGGAAATCTTAGATAGAAATTATAAAAATGCTACTTAGATCCTGGAGCACGTCTGGAGGTCTGTAGGATGGGACCGGAACGCCGGAGGTTCACCAAATCATACCGAGAAATCAATAAATAAATCTCTCTTATACGCCTCTCTCCTAGTAAAAAAAAACCCTTCAACAAAATGGACACCTCTCACCCGTAGACCGTTCCAGACGAAGTAGACGTCACAGGAGTAGATGTCGGTCGACACATCACACTTGCCAGGACACACGCACTCTCCATTAGGTGCGTCGCATCGCACTACTGGGCATCGCTGTGTTCGATAAACAATTTGCTGCAATCGACATCGAGATGCTGCAAGACGCCACCGTAATGGCAGCCCCATTGCGTGCATTATGAATGGCGAGCGAAATGCAGCTGAGGAGCAGCACGACGACCTGTGTGTGAGGTGGAAGTTATGTTTGCTGCTGCTACTGGTGCTGCGCAATCGCACTGTATTCGCTGAATTCGCCAGCGCAACAGCGAGGAGGGCGAAAGAAGCAGCACACAAAAAAAAATAGAATGACCTATACGTGTATCACTCGTTGAACGTCCCTCTACGCCCGACAGCACAGCTACAGGACGTTAACGCTATCGAAGTTGAACATTTTTTATTGATAGTTGTCCGATTTGTCGGAACGGCAGCGGAGAAGATGTCAACCACTGTCCCACAGCCAAGATGGCTGCATTACCCACACACACACACACACACACACACACACAAACAC
>JXWZ01008072.1:0-10182 GCA_000956215.1 Anopheles farauti No. 4
GCGACATCAATTGTGAATGGAGCGTTCGATAACACCGCTGGTGAAAAATTTGTGAGCTTACAATTTGACAGTCGCGAACGTAGTTTTTCTACAAATATTACATCCAGTTCAACGTTTCGCACACACTGAAAATGGTCGGCTGCGGAATGTATTTGCGTACAATCAATTCAGATAGCCGATTCTGAAATGTTTTTTACCAAACTATTATTATAGGAACGGCCTAGAAGAGTAATTTGAAACAGGAAAAACCACAAATAAACGGTTTACGCAAGAATGCAGGTATGGATGTTGTATTATCCATTCCTAAACAGCTATGCAGTAATTACACGATGGAAAATAAGGTCAGACACTTTGGTATTTTCCTGTAATTTGCCCGTGTTGGTGTAAATTTATATAAAAACAAACTTTGTCATCTATGTGATTCACATTGATAATTGTTAATTGACTGCAGTTTATTTTTTTTTGCCGCCACTCAATCTTTCCTCTCCGAGATTTCGATGGCATTTTTACATTTGCTTTGCTTAAAACGTGCTCTGATGGAGTGGTTGAGGCTAGGATACTTACATCTAATTTCTGATACCATAGTGCAAAGTCCGTAAAACGTGCGGTTTGATCATCGTAAGTATTCCAGTTTGACATTTCCGCCCTTTTGGGTTTTTTCCTGCGCCTAAGCGATCTAGTTAGCGGCGCTGTCGCCACCGTTACCGGCGGTTTGCTGTTCGGCGACAACCGTCTGCTTGCTTTCGGTCGTGCTGACCGCATCATCCACCTCCTTGATGCCCATCCACGGCAAACGACGCTCCAGCTCCTGGCGGTACTTGGGATGGCTGATGGCGTACACCCACGGGTCGAGACAGGACACGATTTTGCAGCAAACAGCCGGCACCATCGTGACGAACGGAGTCAGCAGCGTCCTGTAAGTGGTGTGGATTGCGATGTAAGTATGCGCGAACATTCGAATTCGTACCAGCTTTCCTTACCTATCACCGAAGGCACCGATCATAGTGACGATAGCGTACGGTGTCCACGCGCACACAAACAGGAAGAAGATAGTGAAGGCGGCCTTTGCTATGCGCATCTCGACGGCTTGGGCTTTGTCGCTTCGGTTCGCCGTCAGCGATTCGACGTTCATCTTCCGTGCCTGGTTCTTCAGCATCAGCTCATGCTGACGCACATGGCCGAAGAGCCGAGCGTAGAAGTAGCAGATGAACAGCATCGGTATAACATACGCCCAGGTGAAGATACAGCCGACGAACACACGCGTGTCCTGGTCATCGGTCAGATAGTCGAAAGAGCAGGTCGTCAGATAACCCTCCGGAATGTAACGACCCCAGATTTCGAACAGTGGTAGCAGTGTGAAAGGCATAGTCCACAGCCAGGTGAGGCAGATCAGCAGCGCCGCTTGCACCCGACTGAGCCGTCCATCGAGCGGGTTGGAGATGGTACGGTAGCGGTCGAAGGCAATCACAGCGTTAGAGATGGCTCCACCGATGCCGGACATACTGCCGAGGGCTGCGTACACCGAGCAACCTATTCCATAGCCAACTAGACGCTCCGAGAAGGAGTTAATCAGGAACATGGGCATTTCGCACATCATCAGTAGATCAAAGATGGCTAAGTTGATGATGAACATGTTCGAACCATTGCGAAGCGATTTCGAGCTGTTGGGCGAAACGAACATTTTGATGGTGAATGAGGCGGTCCTAGCTAGAAGAAGAAATACTTACGTCCCGAAGATCCACAGCACGATACCATTGCCGATGAGTGAAGTGTTCATGAGGACGAAGTAGATCATGGCGAGCATCAGGTGCATGTAATACGGCGGTGCCGGAAACCCTTTCCAGTGGTCGTGCACAAGGTACTGCTCCTCGGCTGGCAAATTCCATCCAAGCAGCTTCGGCATATCGACACCGGTGCGTGCCATCGGCATCAACATGGCGCCCTCCGACATGGTTTCGTTCAGTGCAAACATGATGGAGCCTCACCACGCGAAAGCGATCGCCCAAAAACGAAACAAATCTCCTGGGATAGAAATCGGAACGCTGATCCAAGACGACCGTGACGATTTGATGCTAAGTAGACGATGTTCTTCGTGTTGCATCCAACGGACTGACGACACTTGCACGCGCTGTTGCACAGAGACGCAAAGATTGCACGCAAACTTTCCACAGGCGGGGAACAATTTGGACCGGTTCCGGACAGAAACGCTTCGCAAATGTTCGCTCTCTTCCGGTGTGCTTATTGTTTTTATACCTCCAATGCCGAAGCGGAATGGGTTTGATTTGGTGCAGGAAATTGGATTACGATTACGGAATGCAGAGCATTCAGGCGCAACCATTGAATATGAAAGGATTGCATGATTCAGGTGAGGATCAAATGCGCACGGCTAAAGTTTAATTTGATTATCTCGGTATTTTACAGGCGTGCAAGGTATATTTGTCACCGTCACAGATGTTTTCAATACATCGTTGGTGTTGGTTCATCAAAGGCTTTCCTCCATTAGCAGGTTGGTGGTTTTGGTCAAGTAATCAATAGTAAATAATCGTGTCAGCATTGTTCCTTTGTGAGCTAAGAATAGTCCTGATTCAGATTTGGATAATAATAATAGCTATCAACTAAGAAAACAGTGGATCTAAGAAAGAGAATGTAACGTTATTATTAGGATTTCTATCTGCAAGCGTGTGTAGATCAGTTGTGGAACAGGTACATGATGTAACACGACTTTGAGCAGCAAACCAAGTAGAGAGTGTTTCGGCAGTACAGGTTTTTCCATTCCATTCCAATTCTTAAATGATTGTATTCTTTATTTTAATATTTATCCTTAAAAGTTGGTTGACGGTGGAGCATTTTTTTATATTTTGAAAGTGTTGATTCAATAAAGATCGATGTGTATTTGAATTATTTCAAGAGATTCTTAAAGGAGAAACGTTTTCAAAAATTTAGTAAAATTTTTACTGGTTTCTCTCGTGATTGTGAATATGACTCGTAACTGTGGGATATGTAAATTTAAAACATCTTGCCTGTGTTTGATTATTCGACAATCCTAGTTTAGTACAATTCATCATTAATAAATGCGTTAATTTCCAAATTCATCACTCCAAATTCTTGTCCAATCAAAACCGTCACTACCAAATAAAAAAAAACATTTCGTTTAGTTATTTAAATATTTAAATATTTCGTGCAGTTATTTAAATAACATGAAAATTTATCTGTTTAATTAATTGTTAACACCATATCAATAGGATGCTCTATATCCCATGTTTTTGTATTCCAATGCAACGTGGATATGTAAAATCAAGTATTTATTTATTCCGTTGACGTTTACTTCCACACTTTCGCTATTCTAGAAGGCCAGATTGCTATTAAATTCAAGTAATCTAATTTATCAATTAAACGAGCAACATTATCTTAGTGATATTTTTACTACATGAGTAATAATATAACGTTAGCAAGTTAAACTCCTGTAATATTTCCGTAATATTTATGTTCTATTCAAATAAAGGTTGTGATACTTTTTATTTAATCAAATCTGCAATCATAGAATAAAGTAAATAACTTAGTAAATGAGTAAATAACTGCATTGCAATCATAGAATGAATAAAATCTAATGTACATCTAGACCAGAAAAAAAGTTTGTGCATTTGGAGCTGTGGGCTCGCCGTTTGCGTCAATAACAACAACGTTTAGGTGGTAAAATATAATAAATATGTAGGGCATTGGAGTAAAATTAATAAACAAGCATGTTAGATAATGTAGCTAGTAAACAATTGCACTGACCTTTAGTGACATAAACAAAATCGTTCAACGTTATTGATTGTAACACAGTGTTTAGTATTCAAAGTACTAAATAATGTATTGTAATATAACGTACTAAATAATTACTAATACTAATAATACAAAGTACTAAATAATTAAATTGAAACGAAATACCATTCAAACGCTGTATTCTATGTTCAGAAGCATACATAAAAATGCAATATGGAATGACCTGTTGCAATTTCATCGTCATCCTGTTGGTATCCAGCCTAAGGGATTATCTTTTCTGTGATCTTGTAAATGCACATTTTTAACATTTTCTTCACGTTTGACTTGTTTGATTTTGTCAAGCTATATAGTGGGAAATGGCGACGTGACATGTATTAGTATCAACTAGTGCAGTCAAACAAATGCAGTTGTTTCTAGCTGCCTATGGCTTCTGTTATGTTGTTCCCACGAATGTATGCAGTTGAAATTGTTAAATGCCAAAAGGAAGACAAAAGGAAATGAAAAATATTTAAACTCCTTCGGGGGAATCTCCGGAGGTGGAAGTCTATTACAATCGTCATATGATATGTTGTTTTTCACCCTATCAGAAAAATCCTTCCATACTTACCTTTTTCAACCTACATATAGCTTTTTATCATTTCAATGTCATCATCGTTGTATCTAACGAATCTCAAAGTAAATTTGGATGTAGTTTTTTCATAATTTTATTACATAACCTATATAATTTCGGACATTATCTATCTGTTTAGTTTATTCCATATAGCTGTCTGTATTTCTGTGTTTGTTGCTCTTGCTGTTTTTGTTGTTGTTTCTGATTTCATTTTTCTTCTTTTCCTGACTAATTTTCCTGCTCCGTATTTGTCCACAATGTTACTAACATTTTAACATGCAATTTGCACGGTACATTACCAGTTGAGTTGAGTTTGTTATTTCTCTGTGCCTCTCTCTCTCTCTCTATTTCTATTTTCATCTATCTCTTTCTCTTATACAGTTTCTGTTTCCACTTGTATCGTAACATTTTATATGCGCACTTTCTTAATACATAGCCTCCCCATTGCATCATTTGCGAAGCCTATCCCTGCGTGTTATCAATATAGTTAATCTATACGTGTCCATTCCTTCACTTTGCTATTGCGTGTGTATGTGAGTTTTACAGTTACAGTTTCCGGTTTCCCGCAGAAGCACAGAAACGGTTTCAATTTTGGGGCGCGAGCGATATTCGAATTGTCCTTCATTCCGTAGCATTTATAATATATCATACGTTTGCGCACAGGATTAACAAACACGCTTTTTGTTTACGCTTTGTCTGCATTGAACAGTTTCCAGCCCGTTCAGCAGAACGATAGATTTTATTGGAAATACAAAATGCGCTGCTCCCGATGATGGAGCCTATAAACGTAATATTTTTACTTTCGCAAAGGAGGCTATGGAGTTGAGTGATGAGTGGCTTTAATGAATCAACTAAATCCTCTCTCATCGGTACCGGTGGTGAGTGTAAATAAAGTGAAGTGAAGTTTCAAGAAACAATAATGAATAAAATATAACCGAACAAGAAGGGTGTAAACATTTTCCTCGCTCGGGTTCGTCGTGGTTTAAGGTTTCGTTTGACACGCTGCGTTTGTGTGTTCGGCGGTAATTTTTTGTACAAAATACTACATCCATTCAGGTTTTGCCTCGCGTTGGTTGGTTGTATCAGCTATTGTTAAGTGTGCAGTCCAGTTCACATGGCTATTGATTATAGTAACAAACTTACTTACAAGATCAAGATGTGTGTTCCGGTACAAGGTCAAGGCGTTGCATTGGAAAATCGTGAAAGTCAACTAAACATTTTGCTTGAGCACTCGCTGGCGCAACAACATTTCTTAAACGACTATATCGATATTCTCTTTCTCTCGCTCCATCCCTATCTCTCTTTTTTTCTAACTCTCCCTGCCTGTCTTAAGCCTCGCCTTGGTTGGATTGTGTAAATGGAATGCGATTGAAGCTGGACACAAAATGAACTTAAAAAAATACCGATGATGTGTGTTTGTGTTTGGAATTAAATATTTTGTATAAAATACTTTTCATGTCTCTTACTATTGCTCATGGTTTGATAATTGTTTACACGGTACACGGTTGTTGGTTCTGCTGCCGGTGCTGATCGCTTCAGAAGTCTTGTTTTTACCGAGTGAGTAAAGCAAAAGTACAACACAATATTGGAAGGTTGGCAAGAGGTGGTATACAATATCCATTTAAATCTCATCATTAAGGGAAAGAAAATATACGGTTAAATTATAATAAACAGTCTCAAATGCTACACAGGGCAGTGATGAATAAGTTGCGCTTGAAGACCAGTAAAGAAATATCATGGGGACGGGGTGTGTGGTGGAATTTTAAAAGAATGTTTGTATGTTTTCAAATGTATCAATTAACATCAGACCAAAGTTCTCTACTAAAATAGATAGGTAGTACACAATTACACTTCACACGGACAAGGAAAGCCTGGGTGTGGCGCACGGTTCCATCTCAAGCGCTTCTTCAATCACCCATTCGCTCGTTTCCTATGATATGGTAAATAAAATCGAATCATGATCGATACAATTGTAGCCGCCAAATGTGTAATGTACGTAAAAATAACTCACCCATCGGTGAGGTAAATCTAGTGGACCGTTGCCATTAAGTTGATGCATTAATATTCTACGCAAAAATGAGCCACTAATACACGGACAGCGATCACATCACCGGGTCCCATCTCCGCATCCCCGTCCCAGCTAAGCGCTGCTAATCAATCGTACGGACACGTATCACATCAAAATACTAGTCAAATCAACGGGCCAACCAAGGAGTTGCGTTGAAAATTTAAACAAAAATAAACATGAAGTACACGACGAAATGGGCAAACTAAGTGCTATCGTACACGCGACGGGACGATCAACCCGGTGGATGAAACCATCGCGGCGAAGCCCGTGATAACGGGGAGGGGAAGGGAAGGGAGACTACGCTACAATCGCTACGAAGTAAGTAATCAGCTGCTCCTAATGTGTGTATGTACGTCCGCTTAAGTAGGTAGCACAACAACGGTAGCTGTTTGTGGGCGGGGTGGTGTAGTTGTAAGTAGCTGCCCTGCCGGAATTTGCTCATTTACAATCTCTGAGTTTTGTTTTGTCTTATAGTTGTGTGATAGTTCAACTTTCCGTATGGAGAAGGAAGCGCGCACACGCTCCACTCTCATCACTACACTACGTTGTTCGCTAGAACGGGAGGATAGAGGGTAATTTTGCACACGATGACGATCCGCAACTACTTCCGGCTCATTCCGGTGCGCTTCGTTCCGCAAAACGAACGCGAAACGTTGCAGTTAATTTCTTTTACTATATTGTTTTTACTACTAATCGCCCGTTTGCGCACCACGCGACCCGTCGGGCTGCCTTTAACACGAAGCTTATGTTTTCTTTTTGTTTTCATTCATTCTACTGTTACCTAATGAGTATGCGTGTTTAAAAGTCAAATCATCAGCCGTTGGCCATGGTGCCCTTTCACTAGATAGTAGAGGCTCGTCGTGAGGAGAGAGGGTGTTTTGTTTGATGATGATGACGACATACGACACTATCGGTCAGGGGATGTTCCTATATTCGATTATGTTTCTTTCTCATGGTATGTGTGTATGATTCTTTCCGCACCCGAAGCAGACTATCTTCTGCGTTCTGCTTTAGAATGTATTGTTATAGAATAGTTTCGAGTAGCTTTCACCCGTTCACCGTTCCGGTGATGGGGATTCACCTGCGTTCATCGCTGTGCATTTCGTCTATGCCTCCTATGATACGTCCATGCCTTCTCTAGTGATACGCTAATAATATCAGTCTGACCGTTTGATGTTTCACTGTGATCGCTAGCAATATAGCAAACGCTTACGCTAAATAGCATCCTTTTCGTTTAGCCGTGTTTGGGTGAGTGTTTTACAACGAACCGAATATGCGGCGATAAGGGTGTAACGGAATCGGATCATATATTTTCCACTGAAATTTTTCGATTGTTCATTTGTATTATTGAATGTGCGAAGGAAGGAGATATGTTGAATGAAGGTGGAATGAAGGTTACAGTGCAATGTTTGGCAGATTGCGTATATTGAAATATCAAAATGAAAATTAAAACACGACTAGTCAGTATTAGGTTTCGAAGTAATCGTGTATCTAACATTAGTCAAAATCTCTCGTGTGTAATGTATGAATCTTAATGTTGATCCTGATATTTTACTGATAGTTGATGATACAAACTATCTTGACATGTTTGACAAATGCAAATGAAGGAAATTATTTGGAATTTAGAAATAAAAACTTTTTTTGTAACTCGACTTTTGTATTTGAAGAAAAGTGAAAAACTGTTATCCTTATTCTACAAGAAGAAACCCAACGTGATGAGTAAGAGGAGGACTCACATAATTAATCTTAACTGACCAGAGAAGGGTTTGCATATAAGAAAAAATCATTCGAAAAATCACATTGATAAAACTACGCGAATGAAAGCCTACTCCCTCATCTTCACCAAATGGCAGTAATGATTTGTGATATATTCCATGCTTGAATGATTGAGCGAAAAAAAGCTTGGAGAAGCCCGATGCTTCCCTGTGCAGGCAACAAATTGCTCTGTGGCTCGCTTCGCATTAAAAGTTAGGTTGATATAGGTCGTTAGTTTTATGGAGAAATTTTGGTTTTGAAAAATATCTCTACGTTTTAATTGCTTCCCACTGCGAAAGTGAGTATGTGCCAGTTTTCTCCCTTTTCCGCAACGCATGTCACAATTAATGGACATATTCGGCTTGATGTGTGTATGTGAGTTCACTTTGAACGATTTGTTAGTAGTAAAAATTTGGTTTGCTGAATTAAGCTTAGGGTTTTTCTGTAACTGACCGCTTGCTTTTATGTAGGATGCTCATTCCAGCGGTGGCGTTCTTGCGCTACTAACATTTCCCCCCTAGAGTAGTTGAGTATAATCAAATTTTGAAAATCTTTCTAAATCTTAGTACGAGTTATAGTGTCGTCGAAAGGATGTCCACGATCCGTCTGCGATCCGTCATTTACGCTCTGCAGGGTCAGTAGTAGTTTCGATATCGAAAAATGGCAATTGGGTTTTGGCTAAGTAAAATCAATGAACGGCTAGGTAAAAGGGATGCATGTGCTGCTCCTACAGCCTCACTGCCTAATGTTCGTAAAAGGTTGTTATTTTGATTGCTAGTTACGCGTCAATGGGTTTGATAAAATATGGCGATGGAACAATAAAACACCAACCTCGTTCGTTATTGGCCTAGCGCACCGTCTCTGATCTGGCGAACGGGAACAGGAAGCCGGGATGATGGTTTAGGGACGCGACAACGTCCAGCGGCCCAATGCTACGGAGGTGACTGTGACTGTGGGATGCTTTCTTTAGGGCGTTTAGGTCGCGTAATGATCAAACGAACCGAGATATTCCAGTGCGGCACGGTAGCAGAACTGATATTGATCCTGCGAAGGAGAGAATGGAAATTCAAAGGTAACCAAATTGTCATTACTTCAGTAAATAAAAGCCATTTGCAGCCATTCCGCAAATGACCGTAGCGTCAAAAGCGATGGCAAATGCAATGGAGTGCACACATTCACCATTCGCAGTTCAAACGATTTTCCGACCAACTTACCTCGGTTTGCACCATCGCCGGTCGCTGGGAACGTAGTATTCGCACCGTTTGGAACACGTCCAGTACGCCCTCGTACTGCATCCGCTCGAGCACGATGCTGAGGGTGATGAAGACGCCGGTACGCCCGACACCCGCACTGCAGTGCACCGTTATCGGACCGTCTTGGCCAAACTGTTCCTTTGTTTTGTGCACCTGGCCGATGAAGTCGATGAAGCCTTCGCCCGACTTTGGCACACCCTGCTCCGGCCAGTCGATGAACTGGAACTGACGCACCGTACGCGAGGACCCGTCGCGCGCATCCGTCACCTTAAACTCTCTCAGTTTGTACTGCGGCATGTTGTACTCGGCGATCGGATCGACGACGTAACACTGGTAGCGCACCGACCGCTCATGAGGCCAGTATTGGAAGCATTTTTCCTAATGGAAAAAGGAACGATAGATAGCAGAATTTCAAGAAAATGAGGCTTTGTTCTGTTCAATTATTTTGTTTTTTTATAGCAATAATCGCAGTTGACTAAAGCATACAGTAGGTTTGGTATATTTAGTTACATTTTATAATAAGTTTATTCCAAAATTGAAAGATTTTATTTTTTGAGAATAATGTTGATCTCAATCTGAGCCGTTTTAAAAATAACTTGTAATTATTTTAAAGTATTTCTACCATTGTATCCTTTTTCATGACTTCTTCTAGACATGAATTTTGAGCGTCTTATTAACAAGAACGTTTTTATATTGTATTTTATAAAACCAACAGTGTAGCATCAAAAAAG
>JXWZ01008074.1:0-11644 GCA_000956215.1 Anopheles farauti No. 4
CCTCATGACAATAGGCCAGCAGGATACGCACTGCAACCCAAAAAAGGTGTTCATAAATCATCTAGTTCACTATAAATAAATATGGCAACGCGGTGGCGCAACATGGCGCTGTCATGGCGCGTGCCGCATCACATCGTCCTGGCTGCCAGCGTACGGGATTACCACTGCATCGAGCGCAGAACGGCGTCGCGAACCGCGTCGCGACACGCCAGTTATTACTATTATTACATTCCCGTAAACAGATGGACAAACTTCTAAATAGGGCCCGTCCGCGTCCATCCGTCCTTGCGTTCGCTCGCTCGCTCGTAGCCGTGGACGGTAAATGAGACCCAGAGCTCTTCCGGTTACGGGCACGATTTATCTGCACGACACTAACCGGACTGTCGGCCGTCCAAATCAGCGCCAGTCACCCAGTGTGTGACAGTTAGGATTATTAAACGGCAACAAATTCCATCACTTTCTGATTTTGGGTTACGCGCATCGGCAGAAGGTTGTGACGGTGCAAGTGCATACTGCATTATACGGCTTACATACACACACACACACATGCATGGAAACACAAGAACGTTTATTTTGCGTACCGTTCCAATGTCGTTTGCCGTCCGCTGGCTGACAGTCAGTCAGCTGGGAGCGTTTGTATACGTCCAACCGGGCAGGGACGGGATTTGATGCGTTAAATCCTCCTTCACTTGCGAGCACTGCCTCACCTGCATCGGCCGGACCCTTTCTTCGCCTTCACGTCGTCGGATGCGACACTGCGAACACGGTGGCTTAGTAAAACATTTAATTGAGTTGTGTTTGCGCAAATTAATATTTATACTTGCATAATTTATGTGTTGCAAATTTTGCCATTTATCGTGCGACCATCCGGGGCGTCCGGGACGTTGCGAGATGGGATGATGACTTTTGCGAAATATGTCAACCGTGCGTGTGGCAAGCGAAAGGAAATTCCACGTTGCAGTTGTCGCAGCTTCTTCGTTCCACTTTCGATTCGATGACGCTCGGTCGAAGATGGCCACTTTGTGGGAGCGATTAGAGGGCGCCATTAGCAGGCCGAGACCTTTTCTCGCACGAATGGGAGAAGGTTACCCCGAAAATACTTCCAGCCCAGCTTGGATCGGGTCTAATGAAATGTGTTTTGTGCGCAATGTAAACCAGGCTAGATCGGCTCACCACTTCGGCACGCCAAACCGGCTCGATATGATAAAGTTTGTAGCAAACACAACCCTACCTCCGGGTCGTCGATCGACGCCGCTGCGGCAGCAGCAGCAGCAGCCCCGGCCCCGGTTCACGGGTGCCATAAAATCATCGCGAAGCGTACGTGGCAGCAATAATGTGGCCGCCCAGTGTCTCGTGTCTCATCGCTGGTAATCGCATTGTTTGCTTCCGTTTTTACGATCCCCAAGCCTTGTCACACTTGGCTTGGCTTCGAACAGTGCGCTGATAAGAATCCGGCGAACACATATCCACGAATGTGCGGCCAACGACGACACGTACCTGTGTGTGGCAGCGCAGTAAACGAAAAGTAAACGTCATTCACACCCGTTTGCCCCCCACCTTCCGGGCCGGCTTTCCGGGAGGATAGGGTGGTAATAATGAAAAGGTATATTCCGCCCACTCGCCCACGACCGTCTCCGACGACGTGCAGCATAACGCTGGGTAGAGACGCGTTCACCTCCCCATATCAAATATACCCCCCGAGTGTGTGTGCGTGTGTGCGCGTGTGTGTACGGAGTCCACTTCCTCGATGCGCGGTTCTCGATGGCGGATTACTTACTTAGCCTTCACCCCACCACCACGCAACACACGCTCCAGCGCGTATGTGTGTGGATACAACAAAACCTGTAATTGATATTGTCAATTCAATCACTGTCATTGTAGAGCGGGCACCGTCCGCCATCTTTATCATCTCGACTGGGTCGTGACGCGTCGTAAGAAGAGTTACACGACACATAAGTGCCGTGTTCGTTTTGTGTGCTGTTTTTATTTTGATAACTACGTACGGCCCACCGGTATCGCCCTGAGGCGGGTTGTGTGAAGGAGGCCAGAAAAATAAGCACTTTATAGGAGCGATTATCAACGCCCGGTGCCTTTGGATTGCTTGAACTGAAGTTTTTTTTTTATGATAATTTGTATACTGACAATTCCAAGCCGACACGGAAGAAGTTGCCGCATTTTGGTGAACCAATCAAAGCAGGCTTGGATCGAGCCAATTTCCACACTCAAGAATATTCCACACTCGTCCGTTTATACCTACTAGTTGACGATTTATCTTCTAAATTTTCTATCACCTCGAAGCTCGTGGCTTATGAAAAAACTAACAAAACGTGTGTAACAAACGTCTTCTGGACACGGGCAGGTGCGGGAGGTGGAACCCACCATGAACAGGGCCTTACAGTTCGGATTCCTCTCATCGTTCAACCGGTGGCACTGGAGAAGGATCTCGTTCGTGTTCGTTGGCTTTCAGCGGAAAAAATACTTCGCGATCAAATATTGTATATCAAATAGTTTCTCGTCATCGTCGCCGTCGTTGGCGTCGACAAGCTCCAGCGGTGGAGATAACGATGTTGGGTTTTGTTTTACTTTCAGTTGATACTCTCGGCATACCAGATCCGCTATCAACACGCCGTCCCATACTCCCTTCCCTCCCTTCCCGAGGGCCTGCTGCGCCCCTAGTTGACATTTAATTGCCGGCAGAGCACTGGCCTCTCGGAGCCCATCGCGAGTGGCTCCGGCGCTTCTAGGAATCACGAATTACAAGAGCGCGAATTGTTCGAGATGGATTTTGTTTCGTTTGTTAGCTCGTGAGCTAGCAGCAGCTCCCATGCGAGCGGGTAATACGAGTTGCTTCTAGAACATTCGTATTTTTTTTTCCTGTCGATGCCCGATCGGATGACCAACGTGACGGAGTGTTCCAACTGAGTGGCAGCAGCAGCTGCATTCCAGCACCCGTTCCGGAAGCAGAATGATTATCGTAATTGATAAGAAACAGCGTAGCTCGTGGCGTGATGCTGGAAAGGATGTTCTCGATAGCTTCTTGTCTCCGTCTGGCAACAAGCGTCGCGCGTATCTGCCACGTTACCTATCGCCTCTGTGGCGGCGCTATTTGTCACGTACTCGCACACGGCATCGGCAGAAGCACAAGCATGCGCAAAAGCTGCCACCTCTCCTCCGTGCGAGCACAATACAAACCGTTTAGAGGCCCCCGTTCGGCAAGATGTACCTTTCCCCAAGTTGCACGACACGCAATCGTTCGATGTGAAGCGTTCCTGCACCCGCCACTAGGGGGCGCCACCGTTCGGCAGGACTTTGGAGCCACTTTCAATGGGGGATAAATTCGATGCGCTTACTGGCTCGAAACGCTCCCAACCAAAATCGCTTTCGTGGTGGTGATAAAGTGATGGTCAAGCAAGGAACGCCCGAACCCTAGGACAAACGGTACAGAATCGCAGACCGGATCGGATTCGTGCGGAATGCGATTGCTTAGAAGTCGGTCGGTCGAACGGCTGTAACATCACCAAGTTCGTGGAAGTGTGAACCGCCACCGTGGAACATAAATAGAAATGCAGACACGGATCGAAATCCACACCCCGTTGACCTTCCTTGCAGAGGCGAGCGAGCGAGCGTGCGCGCGCCAACGCTGGCATTTGGCCGGATCAGCATCTGCCTCATCAACATTGTTTTGATTTGTATCGAATTCTGTCCGCCCCGGCTGGTGCATTCTGTCGTGTGGATGCATTCGCCACGACAGGTGGCACACAAACGCACACGTTCGGGGACGATCATGCAAAGGTCAATCCGAAGGGAAGGAAAGAGGATCCACCACTCTCTAGGCTAGCATGCCGGTCGAGGCGAACGATGAACCGTGGAATGTAAGCAGACTCGCGCCACAATGGTGATTCGATGCGGAGTAATGGGAGTCGAAAATAGAGACGCTACTAGCGCTACGACTCTCCCCAGGTTGCGCTGATTGCTGAATGTAAATTAGCGGTGGCTTCTTCAACCGCGCCCGACCACATGACTTAATATTTATCAGCTTCGTCATAAAGTTAAATTTATTAACGGCCGCGCGCTTTCAAACATGCATTGTCCAAACACGCGGGCCACGCGGTATGAGAAAAAGTGTACAGAGGCTTTTTTGTTTTAACGCCGCGTATTATTCATTTCGATTTTCACAACACCACTGACCTCATTTGGGTGCTTCGAAAAATGAAACGAAACGGCTTCTTTATGCAGTTCGTGTTGCTGTTGTAGTTTTTGTTGTAAAAACATGCCGGTCCAGTGTGTACTTTTGCACATATTTGCAAACAAATGAGACGCACAGTTGTCAGCCAGGAAGTGCCCGCTTGGACACGATGATCTTCAGCAAGCAAATGGGGACGCGGTGCGGGAAATGCGTCTCCGTCCCCGTCGATCGCTACATGATAATCCACCTATTGTTTATGGTGTCACTTTTAGCCGCCAGTTTTCGGTGGTGATGAAAACGAAAATCACACTCACCATTCGAACGCCGGCCGTTCCGTTCACAGCACTCCCCTCCCCCAACAACCTCCCCTCCACTTCGAGTGATCGTTCAGTGCTCCATTGTTCATTGCCACAGTTCGCGTGGCCATGCAACATGGCGACCACGTTGTCGTGATTAATTTTCGCTTTGTTTATTTATAAAGCACACAAGCGCTGAAAGTAACCCTTTCTGGTGCGGGAGGCGATGGGGGAGGGAGGCCCTGGTTGCTGATTTTTCCGCACCGATTTTGGCGAATCAGTTTGGCGCTCGGTCATAAATTCGTCTTAGCCCTCTGGCACCGGGCCGGGTCGCAATGGGGTTGGTTAATTTTTTTTAATTTATTCGCTTTTTTTAAACTAATTTTAGTAGCTTTGCAAAATATATATTAATGATTCATCGAGTGTGATCTACGAGGGTGCGATAATGGAGTCCGATCGCTTGCCCGGATAGGGTTTTATGTTGCACCGAGTGGGTTCCCGCGTTGAGCGCGTTCTTTACGCTCCCTTCCGCTTTTGGTTGGTCTTATCTTCGGTAGCCAGCTTGGGCTTGTGCTCTTCTCACTCGATTCGATACTTTGGCGCACGACGGCAAGAGCTACCTGCTTTATGAGTCATACATAATGTGTGCCGTTTGTTAACTTGTTGATGAGGTCATTCATTCGAAAGATGTTGCTGGAAGCACCCAGGTAAGGCACTTGGAATTAATAAAAAACCCAATTCCCATGGGCTTCGTTTGACCCACTTTCGGCGTTCGATTTTGAAATATTTCATCAATTGATTTCTTTCATTCGGCACCGCCATCAGCAGGCAGAACTTTATTGCTAGTCAAATGAAATCTGTCAACAAGCAAACACACACACACACACACACATATCTGCCTATTGATCTACACAAAAAAAACAGCTAAAAGCTAAAAGGTGCAAATAGTGTCGCCCGATCGTCATTCGGTTTTGGGCCATTTGTTTCGTCGGATTCGGACCCTAAAAGCATCCGCGTCGACCGTTGGAACTCATCCGTGGCAAGCGTCTACGACCACCCTCCCAAAATATATTCCCCGTGAAAGAATAAAGATAGCCACCGTTGGGTTCGTGTCGTACCGCCGCCGAACTCAAACAAACCGTGTGAGGAAAGAACTGTCTTCGAGTGAATGCGCAACCAAGGAGAAGCCAGAGAGCGGGATGGGGGGCTGGGGGCAAGAAAATGTGAAGTCGAACGAGCAACGGTTCGCACTACGGTGTGAAATGGGATCCAATTAAAATTAGCATAAGTTTGTACCGTGCCCGGCCGAGCGAGCGGGGCAGCAAAAGGAAAATGCACTTTTTTGTTCGACACTGTGTAGCTACAAAATATCGCATCGAAGTAACCACCGCCACCGCCGCAGCCGCCGCCGCCGCCGCCGCCGCTGTCGCACTCTCGCCTGCTCGCTTTCTCGCTCTAGCACAAACGGTTTCTCAGGCTGCTGCGACTGCTCTGTGCTCATAAAATACATAATGCATTTTCTTTCACCGGCACGGTTGGGGTGGGTTGCGCTTTTCCTCTGTTCACCGACCTGCTGCACTGTCGCCGTTGTTTGTTCGTGTGCTTTTGTGTGTGTGTATGTGTGTGTGTGGTTTTTCCTTTACGAGGTCCATTTTCGTGGCCCGATACGTATCCAGCGGGAGTTTCTTTCTTTTCGGAAAACATTCAAGCTTCAGGTGCGTTTGTTTTTATTTCCGGATTGTGCATCAAACAACGGGCCGTTTATTGCAGTTGAACGGCGGTTGGTCACACGGAAAGCTAGACAGATGTCTTTTTGAAACGGGACAGCCGTGAGCAAGGCACATCGGGCCGGCCATCCGTAAATCGACAATCCCGGCCCGGATCGTTCCGGATGTGGTTCACTTTCGACCGGATGCGTTTGATAAGAGGCGTCGAATAAACACCGCACCGGCAGGATGTTTATAAAATGGATGCCTTATTTCCTGCGCGATGATAAATATTGGGTTTCGGTCTGTTCGGTGGGAATAAGAATAATTAAAATCATTGTAAGTTCCAGCGAAGCAGCCGCTTCCCACAAGTAATGTCGCGTACCGCAACCGACCCGAGCCAAACATGCATGCTGATACCGAATCTCGAATTCGTCCCCATCACCGTAGCGCTCTTCAGCTGTCGGATCGTTTTAGCGTCGAGGGTGGTGAGAGGTTTCTGTAAAAAAAAAGAACTTTGCAATTTGCCATATTTTAATCACCATTCGAGTACCATTCTGTCCGATTCTTTTGCCATTTTCCATCCCGAGCCATGGCTAGTTGGTTGGTTTTTTTTTGTTGCATATACACGTTCGCTTCTTTCACTACATAACTCCAGTCCAACAGTAGTGGCACATTTGTCGTACTGTCGTTTTCTTTTCCGAGCACATTTTCCTTTCCATCAAACTTCCATCGGATGATGTTTGCTGTCAGATTCGTCCGCGCGGAAGAAGGATCTTCTGCTGCTTTTTTTTTGTTGGTGTTATTTGTCGCTCTGTCTCACTCTGTCTATCGTTCTTTGTACGGTGAAATCGCAAATGAAAGTTTCACTAATTTTTTGCTATTTCTTGGAGTTCGAGAGTGTCACGCGAGTGCGAGGCGAACGCTTGCCAGTGTGTGCATGATTTTACATCACCGAAAAAGGGAAGAAAAAAACGGGAAGAAGAATGACGTTTCTATGTCCGCGCCGTTCGTCCTCGGTTCAGGTGCAAAAAAAACACACTCCGGTGGATAGGAATGCCACCCAGACTCGTGTACATTCGTCCATCTATTCCCTTTCTATTGAACGCAGCCTCCGGGCTGGGTCGCTGGCTCGACTCTCGAATTTTGTGGACGGACTCGATCTTCAAACCGTGGGCTGGTCAATTTCACCATGGGCTCCAGGCGTCTCACCCCGTAAAAAAGAACGCAAGAAAGCTCAACTACGCGCGCAGACATACATCAGGAGTCGCATTCTAGCGCCAACCAAACTAATGACACTATGCATCATGGCGCGCTGACGTGGTTCCCTCCCGTGGTTTTCCTCTCCCTCCCCCCACCACCGGTGTGGGGCGCCGATTCGTGAAAAACGTTCCACCGAAAACGACGACGTGCTATTGCGAACCTCCGTCGTCGTCGTCGTTCGCGTCGTCAGCCATCGTTGCCCTCAGCGCGAAAGGACATTAGCGAAAGGCGGAAACAGTAGTGCCACGGTCCCGGCCCGGTGCGGCATGTGGATCGGAACACCTTCTCCGTGATGAAGTGCAGCAGCAACATCACGGACGATGACATCCTCACCGGTGGTAAAAGGACGTAAAAGAAACCACCACGCCACTTTCCTGCTATCCAGCTCCAACGAACGCTAGGAATCACTATTAATAGGGCAGCGCTGTCGAGATCGGCAAAGCGCTCGGGAAACCCGGTGTGAGGGGGGAAGGAGAGCAGGGGAAGAGGGTGGATCAAAACACGGACACACCATCACGTCCGGGATGGAGGAACGATTGAAGCTGATTGAAGCAGCAGCAGCTGTGCCCAGCTGTGTGAGGAAGGATACCCAAAGATACGATGCAAAGGATGCAAATAGATGATGTTTGATAATTATTATGTGCTCGCTTTTGCGTTTGCAGCGTTTGTCCTTTGAAAGAGGAATGGGAGGCCGAAGAAAACGGCAGAAGCGAGCGAGCTTTGCATGTGTCTGCACCGGGTACTGATTGGAAGCCGGGCTGGGAAAGTGAATGAAGAAAGAGAAAAAAACGACACATATGGTGCTGGTCGAATGACTCCGAGAATATCCTCGTGTTGATGCGCTTCTGTCGCAGCGCGCTTGACACAAGTTGTTGTTTTTGTGTGTGTATGTGTGTGTGTGTGTGTGTGTTCGTTTTTCGCTGGGAAAATCGAAAAAAGACCTCCCACCGTCACCATCGCCTTTCCGCGGGGGAAAGAAAAGCTTTCGCACACGGGAGGAGTTTTAATTTGGAATTCTGTTAAATGTGTTCTTCCAATATGGGAAGGAACGTTCGTTTCGTTTCGTTTCGCTTCGGTTTTTTTTCTAACTTTCTTTGCTGCACACGCCGCCGAGTAGGGAGGGGGAGGGGACGGGAATAGTTGCATGCATTTTTATTGCAACCGGAGCGAAATTGATGAGAATATTCGTGATGTGATGGGCAAATAGAGCGAGCGTAATGCCGGGAATGCTGATTTTTATTTCGCAAAACATGCAGATAAACAACGCACGAGTATTTTTCCACTTTCAGGACGCTGTTTGCTGATTGCGATTAGAGTGCAGAAAGGGGTTTTTTTTTTTATTGGAATGGTCCGTTTATTTCATTTTGTTTAACCTCCCGAATCGAACAGTTTGTTAACTAAGCGCATGGGTGATGATAAAAATTTAGAAAAAAAATGATTTCCACACTCATGGGCAACGCAAAAACACCTACGTGTAGGTGTACAATTTCGAATCCCGAGTGCCGGAGCGAAAACAAAAAAAAAACACAAACCCAATGCAAATTTTTCATCCTTACCTTAGGTGACAGAATGTGCGGCAAACGTTTTCCCGTTTTTTTTTCGCCTGCATTTTTGTCGCCATTGCCATTGCCATCGAAGCACTGGAAGTGGGAAAGAAAAATCAGATTATCTATGCTGGCTTTGGACTGCGTCATGAATTTCCACTTCCACACACACGCACACACACACACACACCACTCGGTCAAGATTGAATCAGTCGGTCCAAGTGCAAAAAGGGAAGTGTCGCGTAAGAAAACCTAGCACCAGCACAAACATTACCGAGGATGTGCATTCGCCATCGCGTAAATGAACTATTTTTCTCGCGTCATGAACCATTTTTGCTGCCGGCTTCAATCTCACGTGCTTTTTTTTTGTTTTTGTTTAGAGTTTTGTTTGTCGTTGCTTGTTGCTGTACCGCTGCACAAAGGCGCACACTTGTCACTGGAGGAAAAGGGATCGTATCACTAGCTTGAGTGAGGAATCTGCTTCTGCTGCTGCTGCAACTATCTATCCATTGGCATAAAAGGAAGGACACCCCGGGGCCGGGCGTTTGAGTGTGTTATGGTAGAGAAAAAAATTAAATTTAATTTCAGTATTGGGAGAAACTATGATTTTTATTTTGAATCGGGATAGTGGATAGATGCGAATAATTTTGTTGAAAAAAAAAGCTCGTACAGCGTTTTTTTTTTAATCAAAACAGCATGATTTATTCAAAACTAATGCCTATTACATTTTAATTTGCCAAATAATCCCCATCGAAGTAAGCCATGAGCTTTAAATGAGTCCCGTGTACCCTTAAAATGCTTCGGTATTCAGGTTTCTTCCGCAATTTCCTCTTGGGTTACATTTTTATGCAACTCAATTTGCTTGGAGCAGGCAAAATAATTGAAATATTGGTTCAATTTCACCAACCACCTCTTGAAACCTTGAAACTCTGCTTCGAACTTACACCCCTACCTAAACTGTATCAAACTGATACGACCTCCACCACCGTCAGTGGACAACCCATCGCAACCAATCTTCCGGGCGTAAGTGATCTGTACAAAATGGAAACTAAATTCTTTTCTTATCCACCCCCTGCTTTCGCCCAATCCGCGCTCGCCCGGCTAATATAAATCCGAAGCCCAACCAACTCCGTCCACGGCGGCCAACCAGAGGGAGATCCTACGGATCCGGCAAGCGAAACTTTAGCACGAAACGCTTTCGTGGTAATAAATGATGAAAAAAGCTTTTCATCTCTCCCGTGCACTTCCGTTTCCACTTGCACACCCGCACTTGCGACCCGAAACCACCCTGCCCCCCCTCCACTAATAATGTTCGTAATGCATTTTTGCACCGACCGAAGCGTGCACGTTAAGAGAAGCAAAAAAAAAAAGCGTTGTAAAAAAAACGTGCACATGAACCTTCGTCGAACTCGAACGGGAGGATCCCTTCAGCAAACCTCCAGAAGGATATATATCGATTGCATTTTCCGCTCAAGCTCCACTCTCTGTCTAGCGCGTTCACTCGCTCACTCTCTCTCTCTCTCTCTCACTCGCTCGCCTTTGTCCGCTCACATATCCGATCTCTTTTCCGCCAATCGCATCATCATCCTGCGCTGTCTGCGTCTGCATCTTAGCAGGCCGAAAATACCGATTGCACCCTTGTGCGCCCATGGTGCATGGAAAATAAATTCTGATTTCCGAGGGATCCGGTAAAATATTAAAGCTTCCCATTCCTCCACCCGCCCTGTCAGGCCCCCCGGCGGAAGCCCTGATTTATCCTTCCGGACCGCGTGAGTGGCATCGCACGCGGTGGATGGATTGCTGCTTTTTTTTTTACTTTTCTTTCTTCAGGCTCCATCCGTTCGCTTCCATTTTTATCTTTCAAAATCCACCGCAGCTGTTTGATGCAGCGTTCGCAATCGAAGGTGTCAGTGTGTGCCCGTGTGTAGATGTCCTTCATGCGCCTGGTTCCGGATCGGCACCGGGTGGTGATCTTACGGTGAGGCTGCAGGGTGGTGTCTTCACATTTCTTTTTCCTGCTTCAATGTCCGTACGTGCACGTGTGTGTGTGTGTGTGTGTAATAAAGTTTCGCCAACAAAAAAAAAGGTGGACAGACGAATAGAAGCGCGTACATAGTTATCTGCACGAAAGATCCATTTCTTCCACCCAACCACCCACTCTCCGACCAACCAATCCACCACCATCGGGGATAGGGAAAAATTGCACACGAATCTTTTGCAATCAGTCTTCAGTAGTTCCCTTCCTACGCCATCGGTCGGTGCTCTGTCCCGCTCGCGGCGCTATGTGGCTCGCGAAAGGTGGCATGTGTTGTTGCATTGCTCGCTTGCCTAGTTTTTTTTTTAAGTTCGTGTATTTGTAAGGATAGTGAATCGATGCAGGCTCCTGCCGAACCGGAAAGAAATGGGAGCCACGTAAGAGCGAGAAAAATGCATCCGACACAGCGTGAACCAAAGCGAGAGAGGGCAAGCGAGTCGATGAAGAAGAGAAGCTTTGCATTAGCAGAGCCACCCGTAAAAGGACTGTGTTTTTTTTTGTTCTTTTTGTTGTTGTTTTTGCTGCTGCCTGGTGCTCGCGTTTCAGCAATAAGGATGTAGAGCAACGCAACGCAAACGGGCGCGCGAAACAGTGTCCACACTCAAAAAAAAAAA
>JXWZ01008075.1:0-15986 GCA_000956215.1 Anopheles farauti No. 4
CTACACGCGGCTCCATCCGCTGCCAAACCGCGTCAACCCGTTCTCCCAATCAGGGAAGGGAACGGAATTGTAAGATATGATATTTATTTGGAAGTATTTTAATGAGAATTTAATGTTGAACGTTTAATTATGGCTGCCTTTTCAGAAGCTATACACATTTTTATGCTACCAATTGTGCCGGTTGCGCCATTTCCCGATTCGCTCGTTTTCTCTCGTTGGTTTTTTTTTTCGTTTTTTGGTTTACGATTCGCCGGCTATTCGTTATGCTTTCCTGGCGCTTTCCCCCTGCAGTTCTCCGCACATCCACCATCGGTCCCGAGAAACGCACTCCTACAATTCGCCTCCTAATAATCATGCAGCTCATGGACCGTTTTTCAAACCCGTGTCTCCGCGTTGCCGGTTTGGTAGTTTCTTTTCATATTTTTGCGCAGCCAGTTACCACGTTTAATCTTTTGTGCGCCTCCTTTTTTGTGCTGGTGGTGGTGATGGTGGTGCTGGTGGTCTGTGCCAGTTCGTTTGCCACCTCGTTTCGTTTTCTCCTTCACCACCCGTTGCATACATCCCATACATCTTTCCGCAGCTTCCACCGAAAATGATGGCGACGGAAGCCGGATGACTTGGGCTACACAAGGGATTTGTGCCCATCGTCCAACGCCGCATGGCGCTAACCGCTCAGCGGACCCGATTCGTGACGAAAATGGAAGAAAACTCACGACGCTGAGATCGGTCGGTCCGGTCGGGCTGCCACCGCCATAGCGCGCTCCCGATAATGATGCGTTTCTTTATGAGTCGATGTATTTCAAGTTTTGGCAGACACCTGAATCAGAGCGAGAGAGCCATAACAACAACAGCAGCGCACACCAGCGAAAGAACGAAAAAAAAGGAGCTGTAATAAATAAAGGTCGCATGGCGTCTGGCATGGCATGGGGGAAGGGAATGGAGCCCGCACAGTCGGTCGGTCGACCAAAACAGACTCCCGGCCCTCAAACGGCGTTCTTTCCTTTTGTATCAGTGCCCGCCGAAGAAGAAGCGCCAGGCGCAGATGGAGTGGAGAGTCTTCTCCGCGACTCCGTAAAACCCGCGCCACCGGTCTCTTTTGTGCGGTAATGAGGAGTTATATTTTCTGAATCGGGGTGCTGGGCTTTTTGTTGCTGGAGTGAAGTCCGCCAATTCGACATCTTCGTAAAGATTTCACCGGTCGTCGTCGTCGTCGCTGGCGTCGCGCGCGGTCATGAGAAAATGCCTCCTACCAACTCGCGAGCGCGAGAGATCTTCATCTTGTCCTGTCCCGTTCGGGAGCTTTCTCCACCGGTTCCGCCGGAGCTGTTTCAATCAGCTTCCCATGTGGCGAGGCAGAAGCAATCTGTCCCGCCTAAGCAGCCCTGGCACAAGTGCGTCTAATGATGACCTACGAACGCATTTCGCGAGGGGAGGGAAAAAGGGGCAGAGGATGATGGGGGGAGAGCTAAGCGGGAGCCCAAAAATTGCCGCTCCTTAATAGATATCACGCCTAATTCCAACTCCGGTGATTCACTTCTGATCTGGAGCCCGAAAAAAAAAACGGTCGGAGGTGTGTTCGGGCGCCAAATATGAGCCAACCCTGCCTCCCGGGGGTGTATTTTTATTTTATTAGCTAATGATTACAATTTAGACTACCGAATTAAGGGCTGCTCGGGGTGTTCGGGCGGGCGAACGTAACAGAAACGCAACCACTCGCACCTTCGTCGGCCATCGGAAGCTGAAGGAAGCGATTAAATGACCAGAGTCACTAATGTTAATGATTTGTTCCTGATGCTACGGCTCCATGAAAGAGACTCCCGAGACTTTAGAGGGCATATGCCAATAGCACAGCATATGCCAACCGCTGCTAGACCGGCAAATCATTGCCGATCATCTATGTGTGTGATCATCTTCTACTAGCCCATCAACCCCGGCTTGGGACACGGTTAAGAGCTTGTGGATCTTGATAACTCATTAAGCCGATGGGGAGGCCTTTTGCAGCCGGTACGTGCGTCACCAGCAACGCCGCGTCCCGAATGTATCCCTACGGAGGCTCACCAAAATGTCACTTATACATCATACCCCTCGGATTTTTTGCTTTGCTCACAAACGAAAGCGCACAGAACAAAACGGAAAGGCATTAAAATTATGTTGTCGCATTTAATTTAAATTAATTTCTCTCAACCCAGCTCGACCGTCGGTTGGCTTCGAGCTTTAATCTTCGTTGCATGAGCCCGGTTTAGAAGCTTACCAGCGGAGCTCGTGCTCGGCGCGCTCGGTCGCGAAACATTTCAATATTTGTTTTTAATTTGAAACCCTGCCGCGGCACGGAAAGGCGCCAATGTCTCGCACTACATGTGGTTGATGTGGCCCATCCGTTTTTGCCCATCCCTCCCATTCGGTGGCCGTGTCCGCACTGTCGGCTCGCTGGCATTCTTGTTCCTGTCAGGGCATTTCTTTTACGCGCCAACCCGGTGCTGCCCGGTGCTGCTGTGCTTTGGACCAGTCGTCTGTTTCACTCTGTGTTTCCTTTCCAAAAAAAAAAAAACAAACAAACAGAACAAAAAATACAACTCCAAACAAAACGTCCTCCACCGTGTGCTGATTTAAATCGTTATGTTCACGATATTTACAAGAAATTATTATCCCCCCCTCTCCCGTCCGGTTCGCGAACCCGCTGGCCGTTGGTTCCGGATGGCGGACAGCTGCCTGAAGTAGCCTCCCCAAAAACAAGTCACCAACCACAAAACAAGATCTGCTAATGTAGGCACGCCAGTGCGAGCGGGTGTGTGTGTGAGAGAGAAAGAGAGAAAGAGCGCGCGCACAGATCGAGAAAGGTAATATCACAGCCTGCTGGTCGTGGGTATCCACAGTAACAAAATGTTAACAGAACAAAGCGATAATGTTTTGATATTATTTCTCCACCGTTCATCAGCTTACTTCCCCTCGCATCAGTATGCTTCCCGTCTCGCTCGCACACGCACGCCGTCGTTTTCGCCGTCGTTTCGCCCGATCGTAAGAATTTCGTTCTTTTAATATTTTCCACAAGTGTCCCACAAAGAAACCGGCACCCGTCGCCCGCCCCGACGGTGGAATACAAGCCTTCTGCGCCCATGTTTGACAGCAAGGATCGTCGCACGGCAAGGAGCCCATTTTTTGGCATAATGGCGATGTCCGGTGTCTTCGATCGAATCGGTTTGTTTGTTTTTGCTCTCTGCGCTTTTGGCCGCCCGGCCTGCTTGGATTGTTCATTTCCGCCAGATTTTAATTACTATTCCTGCGGTGCCTAACATCGGATGAATCGATTTGCGATCGGACTTTGGCTTACTTTACGCTCCCCACACGGGCAAGGAAGCCGTCACATGTTTCGGCCGAAGTTGGTTGTAAAATGTGAGTTACGAAATATTATGCAAAACGAACGCCTGTAAACTGTGAGATATTTTGAGATTTAATTTTATCTTCCTATAAATCGGAACTGACTTAAGTTAGCTTTTATAAAATATTTTAGTGAAACATTCAATTTCTTTTCGAGTTTCTAGACCCACTCAACACCTCTTGGGGGATCAAACAGCTGATAACTGCTCGCAATTTTCGAATAACTTCAGATCGCGTTTTTGTTTTTTTTTTCATGCACGATTAAATTTATTTCATCTCTTTATCATAATTTAGCAGGAAGCATCAGACCGCCGGCCCTGGAACGGGCCCGCGGGTTTTCAAACCGCGACCGCAAATTCCATGTTCCAAGCCGCAGCGCTTGGCGCTAGGGACGATTTTTCGGTATCGTGTCGTTTGCATGTCGCTTTGTCCGCCGGCGGTGTCATTTCGAGAAGAACAGTTTAGTGTAGACAAATAAATATTTTCCGCATTCACGCACGCTCATTTTGTCCTCTTCCTTCATGAGAATCGCATCCTGGCGGAAATTGGTACAAGCCATGAAGTGATTTATGATGGATTGGGATGTTAAATACATTTTCGCTTAACAGTGTTTTTTTTTCAAAATCATTAGTAATTTGAAATGGTTCCAGGTGAATAAAATGTTACTTAATAAAAAATAATACAATCTTGATTTAGCAAAATACTCTTTACCTTGACCTTGATGCCAAAACCAAAGTAAATATTTATAGTTAATAACCACAACCTAACGTTTGTGGGTAATTTTCATTACCACCTAAAAGATTCTCCTTTTCACGATTCAATCACCGTTTGCTTATTTATTCTGCATCCATCCTGCCAACGAAAGGAAAACACTATTCGACAGAAAAATTCAATTAGAAAAAAAAACCAAAACCCCAAAGTGTGATTTATGCCAACCGCATACGCCCGAGCACATAAATCCAATTATTCAATTAACTGTTAATTTATTAGTCAAGCTGAAATGCTGCCGCAAGGACTTGGTTGCACCGTTTCGCCGCCGTTTCCGAATAGCTACGTACACGCACGTTTGCTCCGAACGCCGGTTTTCGGTTTTCTTTTCCCCGCCGCACCGCCGCCTGGCCGCGAACGACAGGATCGTTTAAGAAAATCGCTGAAACAGCTGAAAGGGAAATGAGTTATCACTTTGATGCGCGGTACGGGCGCGGACTTTCGCGCTAAGGAGGGAGAAAGAGAGAGCCGTGTCGCTTCAGCCTTAAATACATCAATTTTGCGCCTCAATAAATCTAATCATTATCACACTCGGTGCGCGCGGTCCCGACATGTTCCGATGTTTTTCCGCTTCACTCCGCCCGAGTGCCATTTTGGGGAAAGGGGGAAAAGGCTATGCAGGGGTGGGTCACTTGTTTCACCGTTCGCACATCGAAGTGTACCGAGTGATCTTCGCACCGATCGAAAGTCGAAAGGCCAACGCGCGGGCTACAAAAGTCGTCACAAAATTAAAGCAGAAGACGATAGAGCAGATTCCGAACCCGCGCGGGATTCGTTATCCGGCGGGTGGAGTCGCATCGCCGAGAAGAAACAAGGAAGGAGTTAAATGAAACTGCCGCCGCTAGGCATACGAGTGCCGCAGACAGAAAGCAGAGCATAACTGATGCGACCATCGGTGGGGAAAGTAAATCCACCTAAAGTTGCACTTGATGATCTTGAGTTAAACATGTATGTGGTAGAGAACTTTTTATGGGTATTAATCATATCATGTTTATTTTGTTGTAATAAATACATTTTTTAAATATGTTTTTGACAGCCATTGGGATTGGGAAAAACGCGATGGTAGCTTGATGGTTACAAGTACTCGATATTCTCTTCTGCTGGAATTTATCTGCTACTCGAAATTGTCCCAATCTGGTGGAATTAATTTGACGTTACTAATTATTTATCAACAAGTTTGCTCAAAACGAAATTGCATATGAACAGTAAATTTTGTTTCCAATTTTTACCCCGTAACGTACTTCTCATCGACCAAGAATGGCAAAGCGAGAAACAATCGTAAAACAGTGAAGGCAGTAAAAAATCCGTTCGCACGATCAATACGCTTAACCACACAAAAAATCATTCACCGACAGCGGTGAGGCTCGCACACGTACTCTATTCGCAAACACCCGGAGCGGAAATATCGCCCAGGCAATCGCGCAACGTACGCAAACGCGCGTCGCGTCGAACCCAAAAGCGGGTGTGATTCGATGGTGCAAAAGGTTGCGCCTCGTCCGATGCTGCCTGCATCGCTCGCTGCACAAGTGCGCGGGGACAGGGGACGAAAGTGGTTCCGGTTGTGCGCGCAAACCAATTCCCGTGTGGAAAACATCTCACCCGGCTGCAAAAAGGGGGAAAACACTCGGCACTCGGCACTGCAGCGGACCATCCGTCGTCAATGTTGTCCGGTTGGGACCGTCATTTGTCTTCGGGGCGAGCAAAACGCCGCGGAACTTCATAGAACGAACCCGTGTGCGTGTGTGTGTGTTTGTGTGCACGTATGTATTTAGCTTCTTGTGCGCGTTGCGCGATTTGCGCGATCATCATCATCATCATCACGCGCTCCGTGCTGCTAACAGGCACGGACGGATGGCCACAGAACCCAAGCAAAATGGTTAAACGGTCCTGAACGACGAGCGGCACCTAACGTTGGGTTGAGCCCATGTTAGCGCCTGGTGCGCGGTGGAAGGAAAGGGAGTTGGGTGGGAGAGAAAACTTGTTAACGCTTTTTATAAATGTTCAATATTTTATTTTTATTGCATATTTTATCATTGTGAAGACGAATTTTCTTAATTTAGTGTAAATATAATATAAACGTAAACGTGCGGCTTGGTTTGGTTCGTCTGCCAGCGTTGTTGCACACTACTCGCCTTCTTTGATCTGCTCCATCCATGTTTCCACGAGGACCGTTCTTTTTTCTGGAGCGACACGATCGGTAGGAGGGCCACGGTCCATCCGAACGTCCCACACAATCGTTTTATGATTTTGGGTACAGTGTGTACGAGCGTGTGCGTGTGTGTGTGTGCCTTTAAGGGATGACAGTTGAAAGCAGACAAATGGAAATTAATTTTTAATATTACTCTTTACGTTTCTATCTAGAGATACATTCTGAAAGTCCTTCCGAAAAGGGAGAGGAGAAAAAAATACCGAGTGGTGTTCGCAAGTAAACGCCCTACAACCCCTCCACCTCCCGTTTCGCGTTCTTGAATGAGATGTCGGTCGAAAAATGGGCCGTCAAAAACCCCATCCCTTCCAATTTGGCATTCAAAAACACATTTGCCGATGTTAGATTGTTTTCGAAACCGGTTCGATATCAACCGTCATCGCTGGACCGTCATCGGGTAAAATCTTCCAGCACCGCGCCAAGGCGCCTTCTGCAATGAGTTGACAGATTTTTTTCATTCTTCGTACGCAGCATGCGTTGCGTTAAAACTATCGGAATAATATCCCAGGACAAATCCCGACCAGGGTTTGGTCGGCCCGCTCGCTGAAAATGCGCAATGACAAATGGCAAATTTTGCAACCTCACACACCACGAAACCACTCACGAAAATGTCCTCTGTCAACCGTCGGCGGGAGGGCCGGATGGGGAGTTCGTTCACTAATTGGGCGTGCAAATGTGTTTCTGACATGTTCCAGCGCTGAAAAATGGTACGTTCGATTGATTACATTCCACTTTTTTTTGCATATCATTCACCAACACTTGGACAAGTTTGTGACAAAAATACGGTGTGCTGCAAAAAAAAAACAAAGATCCTTCAAAAATGCTTTAAAAAAGGAACAGAAGATACCTTCACGCTTCTTCTTCTTCACATCCTGTCATCAAATCCACTTCCGTGTCAACAAAATGGCTTACGCATCGCAGTATGCCGCGGATCAGCCGGTAGCGTTTGTGGCACCGCGGCCTGCTATGATCCCATGCTCGTTTTGGCAGCAGGTTGCCATGCTGCAATAGATACGGGCAGGCAGACCATCAGGCCGACAATGGAGCACCGAACAAAACCGAACCCCCTTTAAATAAATTGCCTTTCGCGGTGGCAAGCGCAAGCTACTGAAGCTGCCGACAAAAAAAAAGTAGACCTTCCAACCAACGGCGAGCACGAGATCACGAGATATTCGGTACGGTTAACGTGCGCCATTAGGTCGTGTGCGACCTCGAGCGGTACGAATGTGAGTATTAGATTACGACCGATCGCGAAGGTCGCACTTTTCCGTGTCCTTTTCCGTGCTGTTGAACAGTTCCTTTGTTTCGTGATTTTTGTTTGATCGCTGATCCGTCAACACATTCCGATCCATTGGTCGGAGTTGGGCTGAGTTATCAGCCCTCACCATCTCACCGATCTCAACTCCAACGCAACATTGTCTCCGAATATCGCGCGTTTTTGCTACCGGAACCGGCAGTGCGGGTGGTCCCGACAGGGTCAGCATCCTGTAGACAGATTCGAGACAGTTTTTGCCTTCTCAAGACAACCCATCAAAATTAGTACGTGTCTACCAGCGGCCGCCACACCTTAGCGCCAACCTATGGACCCACCGAACGCAGGTGCGAGCCGATGGCGAGAAGCTTTACATTCACATATTTCATGCACGTAAGTACGCTTCACTCGTCGGCCCATAACTTAGCGCTCATTATGATGGTTTTGGTTTATGATTTGCACGACATGAGCACCGCCGACACGAAGAACACCGAGAACCGGATCGATAATGAAGCCCACGGTAAGGAAAATCCTGCCCAGCAACATCTTCATACGGACAAAATTCTATCCATTCGATGTAGCCGGTGCTGGTGATGGAAGCTCTTCCCGCTGTAAGTAGTAAAAATCGATCAAAATTTACCGATCACAAAGCTTCGGCCCTCGATCGTCACCCCGGACCCCGGGCGTGCGAATGAAACATTGAGTTATTTCGCTGCTTTGATACTTTAGCTCGCTCGGGAATGTTAATTCTGTTCCACTCCACCGGTGCAGGTTTGGGTTTGCTGCTGCACGTTTTAAAAAAAAAAAAACCCCCCGGGAAGGGAGAAAAAAGGTCCTCACCCGCGAAATCGTGCAATCGTTCAGCCAATATTTCGTCGCCGTCGCGAACCGCGGCGCGTTTCCGTGTGGCGTCGTCCGTCGGCCGGCCCCACAGAGCAGACCCCAGCGGCCAGCGGGAAATGTAACTTCATTTGTCAAATTGACAACGGGCTCATTTTTCACAGCGGGGATGAAAATCATTGACAGTTCGTAGTATCGTTCAAAACTGACTCAATCCACCCGCACGGTTCCGCTCGTCCGCGCAAGCGACACATGAACGCGAAGAGGAAACCAATCCACACCGATTCCATCATTTGGCAGGCATTCATTCGCTCGTTCTCACCGTTTTTTTGTGTTTTTTTTTTTTGCACATACACACTCACCGAAGGCGTGCGGGATCATAATACAATAAATTGTGATGTTGATATTGTGTGAAGGTGAAGAACCGGCGGAAAGGACCAAACCAAACCAGCGAAAGAGAGAGGGTGGTGAATCCTTCCTTCGTCCGGAATGGGGGGGTCGGGTGAGGCTCCATCGGTTGACAGCGGTCACTGAGCCATTCCAGCATAAAACACCTCCCAAACCTCCCCCTCCCCTGCCACTTCCCTCTCCCGTGCGCGCCAATATCGCAAATCGGAAGGCAGCGTGAAATCGTCTTGGCAGAAAGATAAAACAGACAACAGGGCAACCCCTGCTGGACGGTTTGTCCCGTCCATTTCGCTCCGCATCCTTTCTACTCTTGCTACACGCACACTTGCCGCACAACGGCATCCGTACATAATCGCTCCATAAACCAATATTTCATCGGAAGATATCGAAAGCGGTATAAAATAATCATATTTTATCCAGCGGCGTGTCTCCACATGGTGTGTGTGTGTGTGTGTGTGTGTGTTTTTCTCTCTCTTTCTCTCTCTTTCTCTCTTTTTTTCTCTCACTCACTATCGTCCTCTCTGGTACCAAGCAGGCTCCGAGCTTTTCCCGACCCAGGGTGGTTATGTTGCGGTTTTTGTACCCTCTTATCCGGGGCCCGAAAATTGGACCACTCTGATTCTCACTCGCTCGCCGACCCTCCGGCGGAACCGATTTAACCCAAAACCTTGAAATTGATAACTTTTTTCTGCTGCCACCATCATCCCCTCCCCCGAGTGCCACCCCCAACACATGCGGCTCACATGCTAACGAACTGTCCCCCATCCCTTCTCCAACAGCCCCTCCCCTTCCTCCCTCCTCTCAAACGTTCGATTATGTGCGTACGTACGTGTGTGTGTGTGTGTGCGTTGTGGCTGCGGATATAAACATCATTTCTCATACTTATGATCGCGTCACGTTCGGGACCCTTTTGTCCGAGCTGATCTGACATCAAAATATTCATTTAGTTTACAATTCCTTCTCCTCCTGCTACGCCTCTTCGCCGCCGCCACGCTCACGACATTTCATGGTGCCCCATAAATGAACCATCACCATCCATCGCAGCAGGCGCAGGATACATTCCATTGTAGCGCGTACCGAAATCATACCCTCTCAGCAAAAAAAAAACGTCACACAGTATGCCGTGCTTCTGATTGTTTGACATTTCTATTTTTCTTGGTGTGGTACTTTTTTTTTTGTTACCTCAACTGTCACTCTGTCCTCTGTGCTGTTGTTATTATTGTTGTTGTTGTTGCGTTGTCGTGGTGGATGTTTTTCTTCGGGCCTTCTCTCCCAGCGTCACTCTCGAAGTGACCCAAAGCCATCTTCAGACTAGTCACGAACCGTCCGTCCACGTCGTTTCCGTGCCCGTTACGAGCACTTGAGCAGGACGCCCGGGAGGAAAGGATTTGGGTGAGCCCCTTGAGGAAGAATGATCAAAAGGTAAAATGTGGAGCGAGAGCGTGCGAGTGGTTTGCGTGATGTAGCAGACCACGAGAATTTGTCACAACGCAACTCGATGGAATGCACTTGTTCGGAGGCTTACCGCAGCACCAAGCGAGTCCCTCGGAGCAAGAAAAATAAACACCCGGGACACTGGGACGTACAGCTTCAACGGAGTACAGTCCTAAAATAAACTTTCCAAAAACTGTTTCAATAGCTCCGATATGCATATGCAAACAGCTAGATAGAAGTTTATCATCTACGATCGCTACGCTACGATCATGCAGTCAAGTTTGAAACCACCACTGCCACAACACAACCACCGGAGGAGCGGCGGTCAAGGCATCAACAATAATCGATCTTTGAGCACGATCGCACCCCATTCATCTTCCATCAACTCACGGCATTCTCGCAGCAGTATTCCTTCCTCCAAAAGTGTCATTATTTATGACGCTTGACCGTCTTGGCTCAATTGCATCGCTTTGTCTTCGCTGCGCCACAGGTCTCGTCCCGGTGAGCACCGGCAGAACATCCCCTTTAGAATCCCGATCGCCGGGATCCGCCGGCTCCAACAATGTTGTCGTTAATGGTCTAAGCGCGTGAGCGTGGCTGGACACAACAACAAAATAAAAAAAACACACACACTGTTCGCTGGATTGCAATGTGCGGATGACTCGAAAAATCTTTGTCATCATTCCGGCCGGTCGGACAGATTCGACTGCGGACTGTGGGACACTGAGACAATAGCGGCAAGGGCCAAAGTGATCCGGCAGCAATCAAGCTTGAGCAGCGCGTCGCACCAACAGCCACGACACCACGACAAAAACCCCCAACCGACGGCGACGAACATTCGATTCGAGTGTGTGTCGTTATTAATGTGATCTATAAATACATATATTTTGTCGGCTTCACGACAAAAGAAACAAGAAAATTAATCATATTTTTTCACTCCCTCTTCGATCTGCACACGCCGGGCGGTTTCGGGTTCTACCTGCGCGGTGAGGCACGATCGTCACACGGTCCTGCTTCGGTGGAAGCACGCCGCGACAACGGCGAGCAGACGACCGACGGTCTTCGGGAGGGTTGCCCACGAAATTGAATTTCGGGGTTCGCTGCCTGCCGCCGCTTTGTGATCCTTCGTGCGCATTTGGGGTTTGTCGTTTTTTTTTGTTTTTTTCGGGACCCAGTTTAGTCACAGTTGTCGCCGGCCGACCGACCCGGCGGCGGCAGGCAGCCGGTTGATATTCATCCGATTTCCACCACATCCGATCACGGCACATCACGGCAATCCGCGATCCGAAAATTGCGCCCGTGGTGCTCGTTACTTGAGCGAATCCTTTTGTCGCGATCTCACCGTTCTTCGCGTTGAGACTAATTTTGCGGTGCGGTCACCACATTCGCGGACACCACCAAATTGGTCCATCCGAAAATTGAGCAAATTGGACCGAACTAACCACCGCCGAAAGACACCGATCAGCCATCTGGCGAGTTTCGGGAGGGGAGAGGAAGGGAGAGGGAGAGGGAATATCAGTAATCGGATTTTTTATTATTCCACCATACCCGAGGACCGGGGAGTTGATTGCAATTCTTGATTGCGGCCTCGGATGGGTTTGCTTTATTTTGCTTTATTTTCGGTACAACACCTTCCCGTGATCTTTACCTTGAGCTCAGCGTAAAAGAGAAAACGAGAGCGAAAGAGAGACATACAGCTCACGGAACGCGAAACTGAGTGATTGATTCCGAACGCGAGCCCAAAAGTTCCAAGCAGCCTAAGCAGTTCGGCTACGGTTACACATTTTCATAATCTTCTTCAGTTCAGCGTGTATATGTGTTAGTGGATATGTTGAAGAATGGTACAAGGTATGCATTTTCCAAATTTCAGCATGACAGCCACCGCACTGTGGGACGCACGCTGTGGTCAATCGAAGATGGTCGGGACCAAACAAAAAAACAAGCATTCACAAAAAAAACGACAACCACCCGAGGATGGGAGCATGATGTGCGAGATTTTGGTGGTGGTCGTTCTTTATGGTACGACCGCGGAGCAACTTTTTTGGAGGTCGAAGGATGAGTTATCGTTTGATTATAGATTGTCAACACTCGGCGCATCGATAGTTTCCTTTTCTCCTTTATGTTCGCACTCGAACGTCTTCGATTGCTTTTCGTTGTCGTGTTTTCTCTATAGATACACATTCCGTTCTGAACAAATTTATGTCATCTAATTTATGTAGCGTCACTTCGATTCTACCCAACCGATCGAACGGTTTCGCCAAACTGTTCGGTGGACGGAAAATGTGCTTCGTAATTTGACATAAGAAAAAAAAACAAAACAACCAACCATCGGTGACATTTGGACAGGAAAATAACTAATCTCTCCATCCGAGGCCTAAACCTCAACCATCGTCGGGCACGGGCAAGGATCAGAATGCTTTTTCGGGAGATAATTATAGCCCATCGGGAGACAACGGGCCCCGGTGCGTGTCAAATTATATGGTCCCGCCATTACCATGCTGTTTTCTCCCAGCCCCAGCCTACTATAACTCATTTCTAACGAAGTCATTATGGCGGTTGGCCGTGGTTTTTTTTTCGTCTCCTGTCTTGTCTGCGTTCTTTGCGGGTTGCGCGTGCTGGCGTCAATTTTGCACCCCAAAATGTGTCCTCGAACTGGCAAGTGGTGGTCTCTTGCACATGTCAAAGCTTGCCTTTCAAACATCCATTATCTGCGTGGGCTATTACGTAGCTTTGAAGTTTACTGGAGCGATTTAAAGGCTAAGTGTGCGCATGCGCTGGATCGAGGTTGGCGATTTGATAAGCTCCAAAGGCCAATCACTACCAATAAGCCATGGACACAAGACACGATTGTCATCATCTTCTCCTTCCTCCTTTGTGGCCCGTACCGCCGTAAAGAAAGAAACCGTCCAAGACGAGCGTCCTCGGGGATAATCATTGGATAACTGCCGTTCCAAAGTACTCGCGTACTCGCCCGGTTCGCACATATCTTCGGTGCGGCTCTGTGCATACGCGCCGGGCCCTGTGTGTCACGACGATACGGTTGCGTCCCAATCTTCGATTTCCTCGCACGGCTTGCCCCTTCCTTCCGGTAAATACCGGTTGGTGAAACCGAGAGTAATGAAGTGACTTAAATTGCAGAATAAGACATGGACCACATGAACGCAAGAATGCGTGCCCCACGGGATCTTCAAGGTCACGACAGTCGCCTGTGCACTTCACACAGCCCGGTCGGATAATCCTTCGCTGCGTTTCGTTCGCCTTTGGTTATGTTTTGTTCCCCTCCTACCCTTCCCCTACTGCCGGGATAAACGATTTCTTCGGTGAGCTGCATACCCTGTTGGTCGCACGAGCCTAAGGGCGGAAGGGGAGCAGAAGGGTTTCAAGATTTCATTTTGATAACAGTGCGACGGACAAAACGAATCCGACCGGATCCACCACTGACCACCGGCTCAATGGGTTGGGTAGCCGCTGGGAGTTGCCGTAATCCAAAAGAGGAGGAGTCGTTGCCGTGGATTAGGTTTGGTGTTTGTGTGCTATCATTGCATACCGGTCCCGACGCGAAACACGGTTCGACCCGCATTTCGGAGGGCGTTCTGCAAGCCATCTATCTTGGACAGAACATAGATTTGTGGGGATATTGTTTGGCGTGAGGTACATCAACACGATAGGTGCATTTGGGTTGCCACCGGGACCGCGATGGCGTGGTGCAATACCGACAAATAGGTGCAGAAGTGCACGCTCGTTTCACACTATCACTTGCTCGTAATCGCACAGTAACGGACCCAATGTCTGGACTCTCTGCAAATAGACACATTCATAGCTATAGAATGTGCCAGTTTGCTCCACAAAGTAACCATAGCAACGAAACAGAAACCCGACTGTAACGCCCTCTACCGCTCTGAATCAGAATTGCAACGCAAAATCAATACAATATCACACGCGCGGTGACAGTCGACGCACTAGAACATTTTTTTTTTGCTTTTTGTGACCATATATACACTTAACCGGTCGCGGAAGGCAGAAAGGGCAGCACGACCGGCACGACGACAACCTTGAACCTGCGGCAACCTGCGCGACAATCTGTGAGCAACCGAAACAAAATCACCCGTCACCTGAACAATCATCTCTCCTTCAACCGTCCTGTGTACATTGTGTTTGCACGACCCGATAGAACGAACGACAAATGCGCAAAGGGTATCGTCGTCGTTTCACGTGAGCAGCATCCCCCGGCAGGGAGATCAAGAAAACTCATTAATCATTCATCCCTGCAGTAATCACGTCCACGGAGCGGGGAGGTAATGGAAGAGAAAAAAAATCGTCATTCGACACAGACAAACAGCAGAGCCGAACGAGCAGCAACAGGTGCCGGGGTCAGAGGATCAAAGTGTGTGTGTTGTTGTTGTTGTATGTGTGTGTGTGTGAGTGTGTGTGTGTGTGCGGAAAGCGGGAAGGCATCATCGGTCTGCTGCATCACCGCGATGCTACCCAATTGTACACGTCTCTTATTAAATTATTACATTTTAATGACACGTATCAAACCGCTCGCGCATGATCAACCCGACGGAACAAAACGGAACGGCAAAGTGGCCGCATTTGCTGACACGGATGCTGAGAACACGGTGTCGTAAAACGGTTTTAAAAACTATTCTCCTTCCCCGAATGCCCCTGCCGGCATGGAGCACGACACCAGGCGACATGAAAATAGAGACCGTACAAAAGACGTCACTATCCCTGTTTTTTTATGTTCGGAACGCAATGGGACACTCAGTCGGGTTAATGGGAAAAAATGAACCGAAAGATTAATCCGTGTCCAAGGAGATGATGACGGTGGAACGACGGTAATGTAACTCCCTTTTCGCTCCCAAGAGTTGGTGACATTGGGCGTTTTGAGGATGTTTAAAACATTCGAAAATCATCTCCGCTTTATGTGTCCATTAGTATCGGTTACTGCACCCCTGGCCGGGTGCAGGGTTGCTAAACCCCCGTCACTCGTCTCCATGCAAATCTAATCTAGTCTTCCGTGACGGCGAGTTGTCGTGTTGTGGCGATATACAAAACTATAATTTGATTGATTGCCAGACCCGTGCGAGGCTGTGGCAACCTCTTGGCCACGATATCCGAGGGTCGATCAGTTCTACCGATGGTGCCCTATCGAACTCGGAACTAACGTGCCTGGGACAGTGCCCATTTCCGCCATTCTGCCATGGATGAGCTCATTGGGCATAGCCACGAATTGTTATCGATACAACGGAACGACTCGAACCGTGTCAATGTCGGCTTTGGCTCAGTTTCCAGTACGACATTTCAAACTTATCTCCCAACCGATCGTTGGTTCGCGGGGTTAGGGACAAGTACTTGAGCCAAATGGGAATCGAACCATTTAGAAACCATATCTGATATATTTTAACGCGCTTTTTGTCGTTTATTCAAACTTTTACTTAACCAAACAAGGTGAAGCTCGTTGAGCGTTGTAACAACACGTTTCATTAAGCAAACACGTAGAATCTAATTACGAACGTACCGAACCGCAAATTTCTCACCTCCATTCTCTTTTGAGTGCGTATTCAAGCCACGCTAGTTGTCCCCTTGGGCGATTCGGCAGGCAGCGAATTAACAAATTAACAAATTTCCTGCAATTTAAAAACGCACACACACACACACACACTCACTCGCTCACAGTCCGTGTCTATCCCGCCCGAGCAA
>JXWZ01008077.1:0-40309 GCA_000956215.1 Anopheles farauti No. 4
CAAATGAAGCAAGAGCAATACGAAGTGCATACTTTCGGCAAAATATTTACAATCAAAATGTCAACCGAATCGACAAGAGAACGAGATTTATCAATCGATCATGTAAAAGCACAGCATAAGAAGGCTCGCGAATGCTTCTCTCTCTCTCTCTGTCTCTCTCACACACACGCATTCTCATGATTGTTTCGTCGAATAACTTATTAAACAAACGACGGCCAACTACAATTCCTCGCACCAAGTGATAATTCAATTTGAGAATATGATTTACTAGTGACGGACTGTCTTTACATATAAATTTTATATTAGAAGTTTATAAAATTCCAAAATGTTATTGAAGCGGTTTAGCAGTGTGAAGAAAATCTTTTTTAATTTAATTTTAATTGGCCCAAGAGTAAACATCGTTTGTTTATATGTATATAACTTCTCGCGGTCGCTTCAAAACGTCTTTTTTCATAGAACATCTTTAATTTCACATAATATCGTTGAATGTCTCATTATCGTTTGCTACGTTTTAACTAATGGTTAAATCGATGGTTTATCAATAGTCATTTTATATACCCTGTATAGGTCTTAGTACTAATATTTTCTTTAACTAATTCCCCTACGAAAAGAGTGCACCATGAGCGTTGCATTAAGTTCTACCGGTAGCATTGAATGTTTTGTAATTGCTAGTTCGATACGCTGCCATGTCCCACCATGCGGTGGAATCGTGTGTTCGTAAAACGAAAACGAACCACATGTGAACCATGTGGACGTAAAAAAAAACTGCTTCCAGCCCTGCTCCATCCAGGTCGCGTACGCTTATTTCTCATGTCCTGGAAAATGTGACGCTTTCGTATGTGCAAAAGAAGCCTTTTCGTTGCGGCGTTGGCTATTAATTCCTTCGCAACAGCCGCGGCATGTAGCCGATTTCGATGCTTCGTTTCGTTCCAGTTCCAGGGCTGTATGTTAGGGATTGTTTTTTTCTTCTTTTTGTTTTTGTCAACGAAATTTTAATTTAAACTTTTCCCGTGAGTCGTGTTTTCGTTGCTGACAGAAACCAAAATTGAGAACAGTTTCCGCTTATTTCCGGCCCATAAAACCGAACCGAACCAACCGAACGGGACCCGGATCGAGGTCGCGTACACCACACAGCCACACATCCTTTCTTTGCTTTGCGTTTTGGGCTGTGTGGTAATGTATGGGTACTATGGACACCGCAGGACCTTCGTACAGGCAGCACCAGGTCCGTACGTGTTGTTACATCGCGCTTCGTGAGAAAGTGTACGGAAAATTCGCCAACTTGGCCCGTCTGGAGCTCGCAACGCCCACCGTTGGTGGAAAGGTTACGGACTTGCTAAGCGGAAAAGCGTTGGAAAAAGGGAATATGTGTACCAAAACAAAGGCTATAATGGGAAAAGCACGAGAAATCGAGCCGAGCAAAGCGTGGGTTGTGGGTGGATGGATTTTGGGTATTCACGCTCAAGCCGATCCAGTCGGCAAGAGCCGCTCGTCCTAAGAGGCTTCGGACGAGCGGGTGGCACGTTGACATCACGCCGCCTTATCCGCCTTATGCTGTGTGGAAGCGTATGCAAACGTGCGACACAGTTGTGCTGTAACGTTACTAGGGTTCCTTTTTTATTCGCACTCTCAATTGCTACGGTTACGGATGAAAAACTTTTTTATGAATTCCGGCTTTGATTGAGCGGAGCGTAACCTTTTCTCGTTTTTTTTTTAGGCGGAGGGCGGCTTTGCTGTCAAAATATCACCCGCCACCAGTATGCACACAGGTGCAAGACGATCCTCGAAACAGTGGCCATTGGAAACGCGCTTAAACATTTAACGAAGGATGCTGGAAGTAAAATTGAGATATGAAAATAAACTTCGCGCACACGCAAGTGCCGCACATACACACACACATTGGGTATGTAAAAGTGAACCACCGGCAAACATATACACCCCGCTGGGTGGTCTCATTGGAAGCCAGGCCTGTCTGTTTTGTTTGCCGTATAAATTGCTTTCTGCAAAATGTTTGAAACTTCCACGGTTGCTACATGATCCACGATCCGTTGTTGCTTTGCCGGTACGTTTCTGGCACAGTTTGCCCCATAAAACCACCAAACCGACCAAACTACGCCACCAACGGCCAAGGTCGAGGATATGTGTTGACTACTGTTCTGGCCATTTAAGGTACGGGGCAGCAATGGCGGAGTGCATAGTGGAAAAAGCTGTTTGTGCAAATAGCGTGCAGATCTACATCATCGTTTTGTGGCTATTGCTTTAATAAGTTGATTATGTAACGTGTTCGTGCTTAGTGTTCGTGTTTTTAGCCCTAACAAACTCACGTACACATCTACCACGCGCCCAATCGCTTTCAAAGGGTAACCAGAGGAATGAAAACGAGAACGCGTCGTGGTCCGCCCGTGTAGCGGCAGCAGCAGCGGCGCAATTTTGTTATTTTTTTTTCGAATACTGCGATTTGCTTTTTTTTCTCGCTGCTTTCTATTCTAACCCACGCTACCACAGCCCAAACCACCGATGTCTGCTGAGGTTCCAATCGGGTGGCGGAAAGGTTAGCGTGAGTTAAAAGTTTCCCTCCCAACCGTTTTGGTTGTGTTGGAGTTGTTTTTTTCTTTTCGCTTCAAGCAAGCTAACAGAATTTGGTAATTTTTTATGTCACCCATGCCTCACCAGATTCTTCCTTCCCTCCATATTTTTGGCTGTGTCGCGAGGTGCTTGTGCTGTGGGAAGTTTTTCGCCGGGAAAATAATACTTTTAAACGTTCGCTACGCTTTCGAACACACAAAAAAAAACAGGGACTGGTGTAATACGGTTGGCCGGTTCGGGTGGAAAAGGTTGGTTCTCATCGAATGGGGAAATGTTACGCGTCAGAGAAAGCAGAAACATTATCGTGCAGAAACCCAGTCTCATATGCTAAGATAAAAACAGAAAAAAGTGAGTTAGAAAAAGTTCAAAAACGTTACATTAAAAAATAAATAAACAGGACTCTAACTACGCGGTTGAAGCAATTGTTTCATTGTTAAGAAGTGCTCAACGTTGGAAACGAATCTGTATTTGTTCCACTACCATTCCCCATTCGGTTCGCTTTCAGTCATGTACTTCAGGTTTTGGGATTTTCTTTGCTTTAAGGATCTTTGATATACTGTTAGCTTAAATATTGTGAAAAATATTTTTAGTTTGAATAATCTAGCTTTGCGATAGACAAAAATCAGTTTCTGAATCTTATTAATCGACATCAGTTTTCACAAATGGCGACTGTAAATGCTTAACTAATTTCAACGACACACGAAGCTAAGCGTTTACTATTGGTTTGAAATCACCATCATGCCAATCGAACGATTCAAGTGTTTCGTATTCCGAATAATCTAATAGAGCGGTCTTCATCCTAAGTCACCTAAATCCTCCCGGATCGACTGAGTGCGGTGTCAAAATGAAGGTGCCGAAAAAGTGTGCACTCGGTGGTAGTACATGATTTTAATTAGGCAACGATTGAATTCCTAATTAAATTACCCCCACGACGACCAGACTGTGGAACGTATCGGTCGACCTGGCTTGGAGTTTGTTGCATAAATTGGGCTAATTGCCTTCCAGCTGTGTACAGCAGACGGGTAGCGTTGCAAATCGATACTAGACAAATCGAGCATTTTGACATCGGACATCGGGCAATGGTATGAGTTCTCTTAACCTGGATTTAGAAATCATTTGTTTAGCAGTCAGGAGCGGACTGCATTCCTGGACCATATTAAATAGGAAAGAATTGAGAGCGACGTTCGTATTCGAATTTTACGCTTTCCGTTGTTCAACATAGTCGAGCATTTCTGCACAAATAGTCTTGCATATGTTTGAACTTGAAGTTCTTTGCATTAAATTTCCATTGTGTTTCTATAGATAAAACATTTTTTTCCCTTGAAAAGTTTTGTGACGTTATGTGATTCAAATTAATAAACATAAAACAATAAAATAAGTAAACACTCATCACTTTCAAATAATGATTTTTTCGAACAAAATCGTATTTCAGAACACGGCGGCTTTTCTGCTTTTAGGTAATAGATTTTGAAAGTATCTATAATCAATTTCTAAATCATCTATTACAGCTACGTCCACCACCATCGCTCGTTGCCGCAATGTTGCCATATTTGTAATCGATCTTCCTTTTTGATGGCTGTGGCAGGATTTGGAAATTCGCAGAATTTAATGGGAGGTGTGCGTGCGGCAGGATGCGTCGAATGGGTACGAGAGCGAATCTAATGTAATTAGAGTGAGTATAATTCATACTTCAAATTAAGCTTTCACTTTGTGCATTACCGTTTCACTTTCCCGTGTACTCTTAGTTTCAGTGCCTGGTTCCCGTGAGTTCAACGAAGGCTGCGAAGGTTTACGGGTGCGGTTGGCCGCGTTTACTAAACGCGAACCAACACGGCGGTACGTGTGTTAGGGACATCGGATAATTAGATATTTATCATCAATCACATCGGAATTATGTAGTACAAACAACGAGTGAAATTAGTAATTACTAACCCGCGGCTTTACTGTCGCCATGCTGGATAGCAACTAAGGTTCTGATAGCAGTTATCCCGTGACAGTGTTCCTAGACTGGCCTTACTCCTGCCAGTGCGGAAATCACACGGAGCACGGATGGTGAGTAAATTGAACTTTATGCTAAAATCGATACAGTGTTGCACTGAAAGCGGCTTGACAGGCAATCGTGCGAGAGAAATATTCGAGTACTTCAGGTCCGGGGATCTGTTTTAAGCCGTCCGATACACCGACTGTGGCTGGTTTCAATAGCTGATTTGTTAGATGCATTAACCACTTCGTACCATATCGCACGGGATAGTGCTTACCCGGTGCGTATAGGAGAAGCCCACTCGAGCAGGAATGCAAAATAGTGCTGCCCATTATTCCCACCTCTGGCTAGTTTTGCAAAGCTTTGCAACACGTCATTTGTTGTTGGATGTGTCGTTAGTTAGCTCCAGAAGATGCCGTATAGCTTCTGGCGAGGTGGTACACACGTTGCCCTGAACAATATCCATCCAGTTACGGTACAGGTGCCCGGTGTTTACAATCCAGCTCAACACATCAAACGACGACTGACGTCGTGATTTATTGTGCCCGATGAATGACGGCTTGCGAGCGAGAGAGGATCTTAGTTCGCACGGGTGAGAAGCTTACCCAAAATCACCATCTTGTCATCGCCTGTGGAGCGCAGCGGTGATGACATGCAGCCAGTAAGCCCGGCCACTGTCTTCACACATGCACTCATACAAGATGGGTGCTGGCATGCGGGTGGAGGTGTTCTTTATTGAAAGCTGAAGGTATTCCTCAACCTTTATTTATGATGCACTAAGCGTACCGTTGGAAGAACTCGTCCGTGCAGAGGTTTAGTACGATTTATGAAAATGTACAAATATACTGCATGTACCTTAGAAAGTGCAAGAACTCATCTGATGGATGGGTGGCATGACTCTATAGGGATGGTCGAGACATTTTCCAAGGTGGATGCTGGAAAGGTGAGCTATGGTGGACAGTTTAATTCATACCATGTACCGAAGGAAACTTATTCGACTGTAGTACTTTGAACCTATGCATAGCTGACAGGATTTGCTAGAGCTTATCTTGCCGTATGTCTTTTTTATATTTAAAAACGTGCATACATAAGCACAGACAAATAGTAATATCTAAGCATTCTCCATCCTACCCCACATCGTCAGATTGATATGAATGCGAAGCGGAAAGTTGCATTTAAATGGGCGAAACGGAATGCAAGACTAATTGCAGTGAGTGCCAAACTTTCAACCCGGCTAACCGTTCCCGTGGCAAATGTGAGAGGAAATTAAATTCAATGTTAGTTTGCAAGAGTGTAATTAAAATGATAACGCCGCTGCACCTGCAGTGGGAGGAAAGCTGCTTCCCTATTCGTCGTTGCACAGAAGATGGATCTGAAGAAGTGCCTTGAAAGGTCGTAGCGGAAGTTATGCAACGCGCCCAAAGATTCATGCAAGATTGGTGTACCACCCCTCGCGGGGATGGGTGGAACTTTTATGGCCGCGCGAAGTGTCTGCGGAGTGGCAGCACGGATGTTCGGAACCGGAAAGGCGGCGTAAAATGGTTGCCACCAAACAGTGTTGGCAAGCGCCTGTGTGCACTCGTCTGACGGCGTTAATTAGACACTTAACCCCAAAAATCCGTCGTATGCTCACGTTATCTGGGATAATGAGGCAAATTTTTAGCTACCGCTCGAAACCTCTAGACCGTGCTGAGGAAGCACGGAAACAAGCTGGGATTGAGTGATGAAAGTTGCGATTGTTGTATTAGTTAAACTTTTCGGTGCATTGTAACCGACCCGTGAAAGCAAGCGCGGTAAAGTCTGGGTGTAGGAGAAAGAGAGTGTTTGGTGCTGGAAGTTTACCGAACAACTTTTCATATTGAAATTGTTGTGGCAAATTTAAGAAACGACCAGGACATGACGAGCAAATTCATCTGATCTTCATCTGACGTACACATTTAAGAAACAACCAGAAGTTTAATATACTAAAGCACAAAGTTCTATGAGCTGCTACGTTTCATATTAAAATATGTAATGTTTCTAAACATCACCATTCGAATGGACATGGTGGTGTTGACTTTACTGATTTGTTTGTTAACATGACTTGTTTTAGTTTTAATGTGTAGTATAAAGAACTATCGCCAATTGCATTTTTTCGAATAATTTGGTAAGAAATACCGATTGAAGTGGAGCAATTTATTGCGGCTATTGCTTCCCGCTCCAGTGAAACGGTTAATCAATGTGTTTATCAACAACAAGCAATCGCTGAACCCAAGCTCACAAATTACCCATAGATAGTGGTTTCGTGGTGTTCGATTTCCGTTGGTCCAATTGTATTGGAAGAACGCTAAGCACCGAGAAAATACGCTTCCGGATGTGAAACTGTTGGAGTTGGGTCAAGCAGACATAGTGAGTCAACCATGTGAGCCTGCAAGGCTGCACTATCTTTCCCGTGGTACGTAGTTAATGTACCTTTTCCGAGAGGGCACTCGCTCGCTAATGGGTTCAGTGTTGGCAAACATAGTGACCCTTTCCGCGAGAGAAGATAACAAAAAAAAATTCTCCTATGCGCGGTTTTAGGTTCAATTCAAATGACCGAATAAACCGAACGGTGGAAACTGTTCGTTGCGTTGCCTCTGCAAAAGGACATCGGAGAAGATCTCTATCGGCATGACTGCCGCGCTGGTGCTGGAATGATTGTGGTTGGGAGCTGGTTTTTTAGTTGTTGTTTTGTATTCCGTTGCACCGACCATCTCGAGCAATGTAATGTTTGGCTGTTTTTTTTTCTTCTTCCACAGAGTCAGACGACGATACCTTCCGTGATGGGCTCACCGAAGCCGCCGTTTGTGGTTGACCGACAAACGACAAACGCTTTGAAGATTTGTGAACTTTAATTAAAACTCTCTTTTCCAGTGCTATGCGCGCGTTAGCTGCTACCGTGAATCTCTTTGACCGCAGAGTCCGCGTGGGGCTATGCGGTGTGGATTAGAAATGTGGTGGCGCTATCGATGTGGCTTCGTTTAGAAAGCAGGATACTGGGTGTTCCCACGACACGTGTAATTCAATTATCGGCAACGGTTACCTTGATTCACGACCGGCACTTGGAACTCACCTGTAAATAGAGCAGCGAGAGAGATGTTTTTAGTTAGTTTATTAGGGTTTGCTTTAAGTTAATTGTGAAAATTAAAAGCAACTGGATGTTTGTTGTGTCGGGGGAAGGTTAATTTCATTAAAAATACCTTTGTCTTGTGATTAAGCTAGTCGCTTTTAAAATTTTGTATGATGAAATTGAGCAAAGTATTTCGTGCTGCAGCTCCTCAACTATAATCCAGTTTAAAATCAATTTCGGGACAAAAGTCATAAAATAAAATGCACTTTAAAAAAAATCTTTCCATACATTGCTCCTAACGCATCTACAAACCGTAAATTTCAACACAGCTTTAGAGTAAGGTTAGTTAAATCCCCCAATTGGTTTAACAAAGATAGAGTTTTGCTTTTAGGCTTTCGTGGGCTCAACATGCGTCTGTGATCCATTTGTTTTCGGGAAGTTTTTTTTCGACCTAGTGGGGAGAGACACTAAAAACGCCATTCGTTTGCGTTACTGCTGCTATCGGCTCTCGGATGGCCGGGCATTAGGGAAAGCTCACACTTAATCATGATCGGTGAGCGGAAATCGGAAATGTAGCAACAAAAAAATAGCGGCAGCGGAAGAGAAAAATCCTTCCGTCAGATATAAAGGACAGTGGTGGAGGGAGCCGGAATCGAACAGGCACGGAATTTATTGCCGCCTTCGGACGGTCACGGTTGCGATACGGAAACGGCGGGGAACAGTTACTTCCGCCAATGTATTGGATTTGACACGTAAATAAACGGCGTGTTTATGGAAACGGTAGTTATCTGCCGAACCAAACCGTGCTCGTTGTGTGGCCACTCGCGGAATGGGGATAGCTCGCGTTGGATGTTGCTCTATGTATCTTACCGATAGTTTGCTTGCTTGCTCGTTCCTTTTGCTTTCTTTACTTCCTTTCACTGGGCTCACTATCTCAGCTGACCGAAGGCCACAGTTTTCGGGGCACACGGAATCGGCTCGCCGGAAGGTGAATAGCGTGCATACTCCCCTTTATATGGAAGAATTCGAAACAAAAAAAAAACAAACACAAAAAAGTGTATGAACATAAAAAAGCGCTCGTCTGTGCCTTCCCATATCGACCTTGGCCGAAGGGCGTCCACGTTTTTTGTTGTTGTTCGCCCACTGTGGGTGTGTTTGTAAACATGATGCTCCGCACAAAACGCGCACCGAACAAATCCTCGCTTGGATCTCGGATGACTCGTGGTGCTTGCGGTGCCGGTACGAAAGACAGACTAACAACAGACCCTTCAGCAATGGGTACGGAAGCGCGATAGAACGGAACGGGCGGACGAGTTAGGTTCAACACGCAAATTTGCAATTATACCCAGTATCGATCGTAAATGATTTCGCTTCCAGAATCAGGGCCGGGCGAGCGCCGCGCTGGTGTTGGCGTTACGTGCGTTCGGAGGCGTTGCCGGGGCGTTCGGTTCGTTTGAAGCCCTTTCAAGCGCACTCTGTTTACAATGTTGTTAACCAAATCAAAGTCCGGTTTGCTATTTGCACACAGCGGAGAGATTGTTTGAAGGGTGAAATTTGAAGCAAAGCCCGATAAAAAAAAAGGAAGTAAAAAATTCCGCTTACGTTGCGGACGTGCGGGTGGTAAGTTTTCATTAGAGATCGGATCCTCATCGGAATCAGTTTTGCAAAGTCTGACATGTATGTATGGTGCACGGGTGATGCACGCTCGAGGGATTTCTCCGGTTGAGGTTCAGCCTTTGAAGGGATCGTTTGAAAAATATCAAAATGTTAAGACCGTTCCAGCCGCTTGTCCATTTTGGGTGCTTGATTGTAATCAAAGGAATGTTTCTGGTATCCCAGAAACAAAGCCGAAAGGATTTATTATTATTTGCGAATAAGATAATAATTTACAAATTACGCTGTAAATGCAACACTGGCTACTGGCATCTGGCTACTGTCGGTCCCGATAAGGTGATATTTATTGCTGCACATTTCAACGTGGTTGAACGTTACATAATAATAACAAAACCAGATAGACGTAATGTTAGTACAAGCGCGCTCTTTGTCAAAAAGTTTGATCCTGAATAATCTAATTTGCATCTCAAATTGTTTTAGCTGGGCGGTTGTCTCTCGACCGGCAGCTAAAACCCAACTATGATGGAATGATAATGAAAATGGTATCCCATCAGTCGTGCACCGTCCTCCGAAACAATCCCGAAACTAATATCTTCAACTCCAATAAATCAATGTTTCACTAGAAATTTCCATCTTTATCAAAGCGCTGTCGTATTGCGTAGGGCCGATAGAGGTAGAGTGTGGGGGTTTTTGCAAAGGATATCGTGGTTAGTGTCAGAACAGTCGGACGTTGTGTGTATGTGTGTGTGTGTGTGTGTGTGTGTGTGTGCGTGTGTGCGTGTGCTGTGTTGAGGCAACCCGGGGTAGGAGAAGCGCTCCCTAAATCAAAGGTTTGCATGCCCACTCGTTCGCCCGTTCGCCTGTCCGGGCCTATTTCTGAGCAGTACGATACGGCACTAAACCACATAGCACTAATTAAGACAGCACAAAGAGGCAACACAAAAGTTTTCCCATCGGAGGGATAGCACACCGATATCAATCGAACCCATCCATCAGCAGTAATTAGTTTCATTTACCGCAAAATTCCACTATCGAAATTGTACGAAATCTGGCACTGCTCTGGCTGGTTGGGTTTTTGGAGCGCAGTTTGATTTTCACATGGCGATGAGAAATTTTCTTCATTGGTCTACGGTCTACGTTGCATGACCCGAGAGTTCGTTATGGTTATCATTTACTGGAATGATGTGCGTGTCTCGATGGAAATTCTTATCTTCTGTATTTTAATTATATTCCTGTCATTGAAATAAGAAAGCTCTATACATTTTACAATCGATATCAGTTATTTTTTTACTATTCAATGTATCACAAGATATTACGACATGTAATTTAGCAAAGTTTGTTAATTTTTTTATTAATATACAAGATCAAAAATTAAACAAGCCACAATAATTTTCTTAAACCTTTCGTTTTAGCTTTAGTATGATTTTTGTTCCTAATTTTTTTTTTCTGATTCCCTCCAACATTCCTTGTTAATCGTTAACAAATATCTTCATCTTCGGTTTTGCCTTTCGATTTGTGTTAAACTATTTTAAAGTCCTTAAAACAAACCGTGTTCTGTATGTTACAGCTCTCGCACCAACCGCAAGGATCGATAATGCACAAAACACCAATCATGTCAAAACGAGCTAAGCATAATGAGAAATTCTGCTGGATGGCAAAGATTGAAACGGTGGTTGGCAGCTCTTATCGCATAATTGGTTCTATCGTGACTCCTCACCCCATCGTAATACACGTGAGTATACCTAATTATTCGTACTATTTATTGTTTCGCTATCAACACAACAAGTGCCTGCTTATTATGGCAATCTCGGCTTTACTGCGCGGCGAGCTATATCGCCTCTATTTCGCCATTTCGAAAGCTCTGCATCACTCTGCACGCGTAGCAAGGACACCGATTTACATTCGACAGGCAATACGCGGTGTGCGCGGGACTTTGTGGTGAGGTAAAATAATTTTATACATGCCGTTTTCCTCCAGCTCGTTATGGTTAATATTATACGGTAACATTCTCATATCACCCGATAGACATACGTGCCACACAAGCCCCGCAGCGCTAGGTGGAGGTTCTTCCGGCGGGGTTTTGAGTGTAAAATCCAAAAATCAGCTCAGTGTTGAAGGAAGTGTATGGAGGTGTGTGGCAGGGGTTCGGAAGCCTTTGGGTTTGCCGTAGGTGCATGGCTTTTCCTCAACGTCGTGAGTAGGCGTTGCTTTCGGTGTGTGTTATAGAGCGATATGAAAAGCACCGAAATCGACGTACCGCTGTGCGACAACGATTGCCTACCTTACAGGCGCATTGAAATGATTGCGTATTGAATTTCATACGATAACCAACCGTACCCGTACCCGACGCAAGGGGCCACGCACACAACACAGTGAGAGATAAAAATCGATGGTATCGCGTAGATGTGGACGTGGTATGATGGAGGAATACGGAGCAGGAGGAGATTGGGATTGGAGATCAATGCGGCCTCTTTTTGCTTTTCGCCTCTCACCCACGGCGAACGTGTATGCTAATGGTGTGGATCGGCGGCCAATAACTGGGCTAAACCGGGACGGACGCCACCGCAGAAGAACCCGCCGGAAAGGCAGGAAAAACATCATATTCACGAATGAAGCATATCGTTATTATTTGTTATTTTCATTTTTATCACCAATTTATTCATGTACATTCAATTTAAATAAATACATATTTTGCATCTGCCGTGGCCGGACCAAGCTGGGAACAGCAGACTGATGCAGTAAGCAGTTAAAAACAGCATCAACAACAACGGCAGGATCCACTGTTTGGCCCATGCATAACGCGGCTCATTCGGGCCAGCGGGTGCGTCATCGTGCAAGAGTTATGATTATAAAATTCAATTATTTTCATGTCAATTTCGATACACTTTTTCGTTCGCCAACGCCCGTCGGACGGACGAGTGTAGTGCAGTTCATGCCACACGCTTGATCGAACCGAATGCAACGCTGCAGCAACTTGGTTTTACTTGGTGCTAGCAATATTGAGCAAAGCAAACGGTCAAATCAATAAAAAGGTAACAAAAATCCCCATAGTATATGTTTGTGTTAAGGGGTACGCAACCCAGTACCGATTACCATGCTGTTGTTCTGTCCCTGTTTGTTTGTAGTTAAATTAATGAAAAATAATGTCGAGCTGTCTTGTACCACACATGTTCGACTCCGTTGTCCGAGATTGCTCCGCGCAATGATTATTATTCACAAAATCAACAGAAGAAAGAATTTTCATCAAGAAGAAGAACGATGTTTTACACGACTGCTAGAAAAGGAAAAGTGTTTCGCAGTAAGGTAGTATGCGGAGCGTGAGTGCCTTCCATAAAGGGCTGCACAAATCAACGGTAAATATCGCATATTTATCTTGCCCATTAGGTCGTAATCATCACAACCAGCTGCAACGGGAATGGCAACCGTCTGCAAATAAATATATGACGCGATATCGCGCAGCTATTATTGGCGGTGGTATATCGCTTTGAAGATTTAGATTGTTACCGATACATTGTGTAGTACGCAAAGCGGTGTACCCAACCCGGTGCCGTAGTCAAAGTATCCTTTGAAGTTTCGTATCGTGAGCAACACCTAACGAACGTTAAATGAAGCGTTTTGCCCTTTTACGTTTTATCTCGACGTATCGTAACCGATCACACCTGGGCCTGTTTGTTTGTTTGTTTGTGTGTGACGGTGGCGGGGTGGCGTTTTGTTTTGCCTCCCAAAAAACAACACGCATCGTGTACGATTTCGGCAATAAACGGTTTTCATCGCTCCCACGCGGATCATTTTACATTGATTGAAATGGCGACTGGCTGGGTGGAATGTGCTTACCCACTCGCGTGTGTCTGTGTATGTTTCGATGGGTTTATCGTGAGAGTGAATGAGAGGGGTGGGGTGATAAAGGCTGAGGAAATGGCATACTGTTCCAAGTTCAGCGGAGTAGCAAATTTTTAATCAACATCATCTTTCCTTCGGCATGGTATGCTTCCTAACATAAGAGATCGCTTTATAGACGACGACAGGCTTTCCTGGACGCCTGCTTCCCACTCGTCTTATTTATCCCTTTTCTCTTTTCTTCCACACTCGCACGTCGAAGGGAAGAGGCAGCAGCTTAAGGGCGCCGGAAAAATCCTCGCCGAGCACGTTTAAATTGAATTGTGATCATTAAAGAAGCCGAGAAACGGGCGGATGAGTGCGCACTGGGCGCGGTGGTTTGCTCCATTTTTCCACTTAAGCGTATTTTTCTGCCTCGATGCGGTGAAAGATTACCGAAATAACATAATCAAAACGGGATAGGAGCACGAGAAGGCCGAACAGCAAGAGAAAGAGAAAGAGAGAGATAAACAGAGAGAGTGGACGGGGGAGAGAGAGAAAGAGAGACGAGTTAAGGCCTTGGCATGGTGGAATCGTTTGTTGTTTTTTTTGTTGCTTCGCCCGCTCGTGTTGGTGTGTGTTTATGTGAATGCGCGGAAAATGCTCCTGAAAATGTGCATGTGTGTGTTTGTGTATGTTGCCCATTTGCCGCCACTTTGACACTGCGAGGATTGGTTCCGGAAAAGCAAAGCTTGAACTTTGAATGAAGCACCATCAGCACCGAATGAAATCGAAGCCCAAAGGCACAAATTTGGTAACAAACTTTCGAGCCTCGCACCGGACGGCGACGGTGACGTGGTAGGAGCAAATAAATGTTCGCTTTAACGAGTGCAGCATAGCACTCGCCCCCCGTCTGGAAGTGGGGAAAGAAAAATGGTTGGCCAAATTTTATTACTGAAATTACGGCATCTTTTAGGGCAAATTTTCCATAACTTTTCATTCCACGAGCCACCCATAGAGGTGGTCTTACGGCTGTGTTTTTGGCGTGTGAGTGTGTATTTTACCTCCCGAGGGGGTGCGCTTGCAACATGGTGCGACGAAGACGTTGCGCTTGAGCAGCGTTCGTGCGAGTAGGCAGCCGCACACCGAGATGACACTGTTAATGATTCTGTGCTGTGCGGCGGCGGTTAACGGAGTTCGTGTCGTCAGACGAAGAGAACGGGAGAAAGAACGAACCGATTTACCTTGCCCGTTTCGCGAGTGGAGGATGCAAAAATTTCACCTCCATGTGCGAAGAACCGTGTGTATGTGTGTATGGTGCACCTAATCCATGGTGCCACGACGGTCGGTGGCTCGCTCGAGCAGGAAGGCATAAGAATCAGGAATGAAAATATGATTATAGAGGTGATATTTTACACCGTTTTTCTTTAGCCCGTGTGCAATGCTAGTGGCTTCCGTTTGCTTTCATTCATAGTGCTCGTTTGTGGTTCGGTTCGGTTCCGGGTTGCTCGGTTCATGAAACATGATGCTGACACACTCCGTCCTTCCAGCGAGCGCGAACGTCCCGGGGAGCCCGAGGACGGAAGTTAACTTATTAGCATATCGGTGTTGAATAGGAAAACGGGCATGGCCATGGTGGGACCGCGTGCAATGGACTGAGAACAAGATGTATTGGGTAACGTATTACCCGCGCGTCTTTTCGGGCATAATCGTTTCCTCCGCCGTGGGATGTGCAACGCCTGCCGGTTATGCAATCCGCACAAACATGGCTGGAAGCTTTCGCTACGGTTGGCGCGCGTCTGGGCCAGCGTGAAATCTCGTACGTTCGCTCGTTCGGCACGGCCGCACCAGTAGCAGCAGAATGTCAAGCATTTTCCACACCATCCTAAGCCTTCGGGATTCGAGGAAAGAATGTGCCTGCCCCGGGGAAGGGAGTGTGGTGGCGCGTTGAAATATGGTAATGATAATATTTTCGCAGCGAACAAAATCTTTTTTTACTTTCCGGAGAGGCTAAAAGAAAGCAATGGTAACATAAAAGTTACTGCGTACCAACTAACATTTGCCGTAGCACTCGGCTCGCAATTGGGTTCCGCTATTATTCGTCTTTTTTCTGCGCCTTTTAATGTGGGGAAGCGTCATCCGCCAAGCGAAAACTAAGGAAATCGGATCGGATATCATCTCGCATTCCGGACGCGACTCTTAAGATGGCGGGAGGCGTGGTGGATTTCGGGTTTTACGAGAGAGTGCAAATGTTTTATTTTGTGCACAATATGGGACGAAAATATTAAGTCCCTTTACTACTGCTGCCAGAATAGGGTAATTGTTTTAGCGCGAATTTAACGCGGGTGAAATGTTAATAACATTCGCCATTTTATTTTCCACCGCACACCGCGGGAGACGTAAACGTCTATAGCGTCATTTGCGCGAGCTCAAATTAGGTTAGCCAGTAAAACATATATTATTAACGGAGTTGCAACAACAGCAACATAAAAAAACGATTTATCACAAATATATAAAAAAAAATACACAGCTAGCAATTGGAGCGAAAGCTGTACGATGATTTTCACGATCGTTTTTTGAACCACCGGGAATCAAGCTTTTGCATCGTTTACACGCGTAAACCCACGTCCCGCGGAATTGAAGTCGCGCTCGGGTAAAAACAATCTCACAATCTTCGTCTCCCACCCATCCTGAAGCGGGCTCCGCCGGGGACGTGATGTAAATTCCACATCCACCGGGATGGAAGGAACGACATCTGATTGAAAGCAATGACTCTTTTATCGCGAGACCCCTCACACGAAATAGCGTCACCGTAGTGCCTGTTTCCGTAAATTGATTGGCTACATAAAAATAAGATCCCGGTACGATCCCATGCAGGGAAGCGGAATGGAATTTGCTGCGCGTTAGTTCGCGGTGTATATTCGGCTCAACACATGGCCGTCGGATGGTGGGTGCAGGTGGCAACCAGCAGTTTGGTGGTGGTGGTGGTAGTTGTGCTTGGGAAATTTTCACGGATATTTATTTGCCTTCAGCATTCGAAATCGAATGCTGGAATGTGCTATGAAAAGACATTCGCGTCTTTTGAACTTGTTCGGGTTTCGGGTTGGGTCGTAGGTACGACATTACATAAGGCGCACATTACATGCGAATGTGTGCGTGTGTGTAATTGATGTACGTACACCGGATTGCCATTAAATTTTCCCGTTTTTCGTAGGTTTGATTCATGACCATACCTCTCCATAAGCATTCCACGCTAGATGGCGCTGCCAGTCGCTAGAATATGTCTTCTCTCACACCTGGCGCTGCTGACTGATGGGATATGCTTTTTTTTACGTACCCTACACGGAGAGATGAATATGATGCTTGCTCTCTCAGATAGGACACTTTGAAACGACACAGTATTCATTTTAAGAAAATAACATTCTTATTGAAGCGAATAGCTCATGCGCCATTTATTAATCACAAATCATTGTGTGTGTATGGAAAACAAAACATTGAAGCTCAAATTTCTTATACATTTTTGGTACATTCCTGAAGAAATGCGCGTCAGCAGATTTTGCTAAACTTTAATAAGACACGCTGCGAGTGGACGGCGTCGGCGTGGTTTGAGACGAATTTAAATTGACTCAAATCAGCACAAATTCTGCGCGTGGTGTCGAGCCGCGCGCCTGCCTAAGGGGAACAATGAAACGAACGACATCCTTTCTGATTGGTCGTCGGTTTCGAATCAGCAAAAATAATAGTAGCAATAAAAAGTGAATGTGTGCGAGGGGACATATCCTTGTGACGATGACGTCGGCGACATTAACCGGTCTGAAGTGCCGGTGGAAACCACCCGAGCCCGGGCACCAGGTGGTACGAATTTGTTTTTCCCACCATTCTGCTGGCGTCATTTTGTTGTTTCACGTTAGGCTCGTTTCGCCGAAGTGGCGCAGCAGTGCTGGGCGGATTTCAGCGCTTTTTTTTATTTGCACCTCCACAAAGCTGGTTTGCCATTTTAAGAACGGGCGACAATGAGTGTGTTGGTGGTGGGGTGGTAGTCAAACAAAAAATTTATCTCACTTCAAACGCTCCTGCGGACAGGGGGCTACACGCTATGCTACTCTCCACGGCTTGCAAAAGCACATCTCGTAGCACAACCAAAAGTTCGCCGTGGCTTCACTCGCTCACCTCGACGTTCGTATCCACTTCCTGACAGGCTTACAGGGAGGAAATGCATGTGAGGGGAAGCGTACCACGGGACATTTGGCCGCGTACCACCCATTGTATGCCGACAGGAACAAGGCAGGCAGCTGCTCTCTGTGTGTGTGTGTGTGTGTGTGTGTGCATTGGGAATGAACAGTGAGCTAGGCCTTCACGGAATTCATGGATCCTATGGGTTTGGTGTGTATTTTTTATCTTCCTTCGTTGATTTTCACGCAGCCTCCGCGCGGTACAAGCACTGGTGGACGAACAAAGAACACACACAGGAACAAAAAAAAAACATAGAAATCGGGAACGGTCGCCGTGGTGAGGATGAGAAGGAAATTTTAATTCGCCATCCAAGTATGCCGCTACCACTCGATGACGTGAACATGACGTGAATGGAATGGAGCAAGTGGGGTATGGACATGAACAGCGAAAGGACCGGGTCTGTGTGTGTGTGTCGGAGCGTAATATGTAAATGTCATCCTATTAACTTTTGATCCGTCCGGGACCGGCTGGCAAATGCTTTTTGCTCGGTTCAGAGAAGAAGAAGAAGCATAAGGATGGTGGGGAGGGGAGGGGGTCTGGATGGTCTGGGGTAGAGGCTCACATTCCAGAGTGGTCCCATTTTTGCTTCCTTTTTTCTCGGTTTTTGGTCGTTGCTCGTTGGCCGATCATTTTGCTGTTATCAGATAATGTAATCTTTCGTTCTTCCGCTTTACCTCCTCAGCCATCACCATCATCATCATCATCGGTAACAACAGCAGTAACAGCAACTCACCTTGCTCGATGTGACGTCTATGAGATGCCACCGTTGTGACGACTTCCTGTACTGGGCGGGATTAAGCCTATTCTTTTCGACCGCGTTTTCTCTCCCACTTTCAGGGAAGCCCATATGAATAACGTTTGCGTTTACTCGGTGTACCGTGCAATTGTGTTCACTCTCATTCACGCACGCCAATGCGAGTGGATTTCGAGGTGAATTCCCGGCAGTTGAGCAAATTCTGCCGACGGATGGAAGACGCGAGGCAAAGGAGTGTAGAAAAATGTACCGATAAATTAATTCAATTACCCGGGAAGGGCGAAATTTCTCCATTTGAAGCTATGTTGTCATTTCGCGTGCCCTCGACCGGATACGACCAGGGTGAACCCGAGCCTGCATTCAACCCGATGATGATGAGTTCCGGATGCCGCGGACGGTGACGCACACGGAAAAACGAGCAAGAGTAGCAAATTTTTATTCAAATGAAAGTGGTTGTCATTTCAAGTATTCTGGGGGAGTCAAATCGTACATACAAAAAAAAAAAAGCGTGAAGAATCGTCGCTCGCAAAACCGGAAGACTCTACACCGAAACTGGCGGCGTTCGTGTGTATGCGTCGTTGCTATTTTCTTAGCATGAGCGCGTAAAGGACACGTAAAGACGGAAGGACCGCTTTATGTCGCGGTCGTGGTCGTCATGACGCCACGGGATGAGCGCAAAGTTTTCATATCGCAGACAGTTATTCAAATGCGCCGTCGAGAATGTCGGCGATAACGGAGAACGATTGCCGACCCCGGTTCGCTTCGCGGAAAACCCCGGCCCGGATGCGAGTTAGCGAAGGAATGAATAATTCAACGGAACGGCTCGGGTTTGCGTGTAGGAATAAGCGCAGGAGCCCCTGGCATCCATCGTCTGTGGTAGTGATTCGGGAAAGGTGCTCTATCTCATACGATCTATGAATACGTGCGCGTTGCATCGGTCGCCGGTTGTGAAATGACGTTATCACAATTAGGAGCTTAATGAAAGTGCATTTATTGGCCGGACATGGAGTGCATGACCTATTCGAGAAGGTGTCTTGCTGCTCGACCATAGCACAGTGATACACACCGAATGGAGAACGCTTTGGTCGAACGCTTTGGGGTAAATCCGGTTCGTCGATAATCGCCTTCTTAGGGTAGTGAGTGTGGCGCCAAGCAAAAGGACCATCCACTCGGTGAAAGCGGCACTCACTTACGCCCATTCGAATGGGGGAGAAAGCAGCCTTCCATTCACTAACCGGTCCGGGGGTCTCGCTCTCGTTTGCTGGCTCTTGCTCCCTTTTTGCATGCATTATAATTTATTTTTATGTTTATCAGTCTGAATGAAATCATAACTTATTTACTCGCAGCACCTGGGAAAGCAAGCAATGGCGCGCACGGTTAACCCGCACAAGACTCTCGAGGAGTCAACTATCCCGACCCAGACCGGGGACCGGACGGAGGCATCAATTGGTGGCATGAAACCTTTTTTACCGCTTCGCTGTTTCCTTGCGCTGAAGGATCCACTCCTTCCTGCTGAGTAGCGTGCGCTCTTACCAAAGGGACGATCGATGTCGATTCCTTCCGCCGCGTCGGGCTCGAGGAGAATCTAAATCTCGGCGTAATTCAAGTGTCCGTTTGACAGAAGGTCGCTGCCAGGTAGCGGGGATACCTTTAACGGGCAGCCCCGACCTGTCTTGCGTACGGTGCGTTGTACGTTCGCACTCACCACAAACGATACCCCTCTAGTGAACGGCACTCGATGCAGGTGATGGAAGATGGATCGCCGCTACGAGCAGTATGCGGGGATGGACCAACGGTGGTATATTTCTCATCAGTGGTGGGTAAGTAGCACACCGGTTTTCGCCGTTCCACCCGCCTGCGGTGTTCTTTTTTTTGCCGTTCGGTATGATAATGAGGATTGAAAGGAGTATCAATTTTCGTATCATGTCTACTACCCGGGCGCCCGGACACGGTGCCTTCTCGGGTCCGATTTCCCATCGTTTCGGTAGCATCGTCTTCCCAGGGCAGTGGTGTGCACGCGTAACGCGGCTGGCTGTGGTTTTTCACTTTCGTTCCGATGAAATGTGCACCATTAAAGATAATGATGGTTTGGTAAATCGATAAATGGAGTGCGGTTTAGCGCACGAGCTAGGCAGACGGTACTCCCCTCTCGGTAGCGTATTACTATGCCACACTAGCGCGGGTATAGCCTGAAACCTGAAATGAATGGCCCCATTCTGAGGTGATTAGGAAAGGATGTTGCAGTGGAATGGGTGACGTGAGCAAGTCAGATAGAGAGAGTGGGAGAAAAAAAAACATCTTACTGTTTTGTACCCTGTTCGAAAGACGAGCAAGCACTGATTATCGGTAGAAGGATGTGAGGATCCTCGGAGGTTGTACTCCAGCATAATTGATAGAATTAAATACGGCTTCCTAATACCGCGCATTCAAAAGAACGTTCATCAGAGTTCTCTCGATATCTTGGCGAAGCGCGCTCATAAAATCAAGCATCATTAATGAAACAGCATTGAATTAGCATGCTAAATCTTGTACGAATCTTGCAGCAGGGTACACACTGACTTTACGGTCGAGAGGAGACGTTCGTTGACGCCGATAATAATGAAATAAATTTATAATTAAGAAAAAAAAAACCCGGCACAAAACTGAACCCTCATCATCAGTTCGTCCTGGGTTGTCTAACTTTAATCTATGGATCTATGGGTAATTTCTTCTTCCGATCGGCTCCGAAGAGATATTTATCGGATTCATTAAATCTTGTCCGTTTTGTTTCAGCTGTTATACTTCGTATTGCACAATTTCTCACCCGGTACTGCAACAGAGCACAATGTATCAATATTGGCAAAACTCAATTGTCACCGAAAGGACGTCCTCGAGTAATGAACGTGATGTGGTTTGCCTTTCAAAAGCGTCTCCTTCTGGATGCATTTTGCGAACACGTTCTACATGACTTCCCCTCGCCTATTACATGGTCGCCTATTACGATTGGTACAATATGCTGGCGTTTGGGTGTGCATTTGTGAATCGACCTCCGAAGAATTGATCAACACCGGAACATCTGACAAACGCACACATTCTCGATTTACTAGCCCGCTCGGCTTGCGTAGTAGGCTTTGCAGTGCAACTGAATGCACTGCCGATTGCACAGGAATAGGATCTGACATGGTTGCTGCTGCTGAAGCTATTGCTGCACATTTCGATTTTCACGCCAGTGAAAGCTACGGTTTGTTCATCATTAACCTTTGCAAATGCAACCAGGTAGAAGGGGCAACCGGTGTTCGCAATGGCACACACAGTTTAACGAGCTGCCCGTGCAACTGTTGCGCACAGCGTTTCTCACTGCGAATTACCTTTGACATTTGAAATTCTCGACCTGCCGCGGTGTGGGTTGGGTTCACACGTACGGCTAAAAAGCGTTATGGCAAAACGAACCATAGACGGGTGCAACCCGGGGCTGGAATCTCATCAAATCAAACAGTCTAAACATTGAAGCTTCTCGCCGTGCCGCGGTGCACACGTTGGAAGTATAGGTAAAAAACGCAAAAACTTTGACCGCGATGGAAAGTTGAAAGATAATAAAAGATTGCTCCGGTGAGTTCCGTGCCGTTTTTATACATGGCGATGCCGGGTGACCTGCGGCAAACTGCACCGGTTATCCGTGAACGTGGTCGTGGACGTGACAACGTTAGGTTTTATACACTGTTCGCATAAGGTTCTTTCCTGCTTGTGTGTCTGTATGCGAGCGCACGCGCGCACGTGTGTGTGTGTGTGTGTGTAGCCCGGAAGGTAGACTAACGACTCACATCCCGAAACGCAATCGCCTCGATTCGTCGGATAAATGCCGGGCCGGGATCCGGAGTGGATCGTATCGCTTCCATCGGTGTGTTCGTTTTGCGCGTTTTCCATCTCCGGATCCGATGCCCGCAGGACATGTGCGTCGGCATGGCGGGCAAAGGTACGGGAACCAAAGTTTGAATTGCAAAATGTTTCCCTCTGCACGGGCGACACGCCGGGAGACGATGGTAAAAGTTCCGCAAACAAAATCTGCTCAACTTTTCATTTTTTTCTTCTTCGTTTTTTTCGTTATTCGCTAGAGCGTCCGGCGTCTGTGGAGTCCATTCTTTTCGCCCCGCAAGGGACGTGCAGCATTGAGGTCACGCATTCAAAGACGATTACAAAGCTGATTTCCATTCGCAGCGATGGGCTGCGGTCCGCATCACCATCAACACCGCAGGCAGCATCATCGGCCGGCATATCCCGGGGGCGGGATTGACGTAAAAATGTGAAATCCATGGGCGGGATCTACTCAGTGAAGCGTGTGTCATCAAGGATCAAGCTCTGGCTTAACTTTGGACGTAACGATGCGAGGATAATAATGTCCCATGATTACGACCATTACTGGGAACATCATTATTGGGAGCGACGAGTCGGTGTTAATCTGACCGCCGGGTGACCGGGCGACTGCGTATGTTCGCGTTAGTGTGCATTATGGTCGGATCATGGTCTGGACAGGCGGCACGGCGAGACAGCGTTGGCATACGGGAAGAACAAGCGGACGTGCGGGATGACGACGAATGGAATATACCAACAGGGACCAATTTTCTTGCGTGTCGTTTGGGTAGCATCTTTCTAATCAAAATACGACCGCAGGATATTTGCTCGGTATCATATTTCACTTAGTGCCGGGCACTGCCGGTAGAAAAAGGCGGAAGAATGTAAGTAGAAGAAATGGCTTAGCGTTAGCGGTGGATGTCGGTCAAGTAAATCCTTTTGCTTGCCGCATGCTGCCAGACGGGTGCCAATGATGGGGTTGTGATGAAGGTTTGGCTGGACGTTAGGTCGCTTAAGACGGGCCCACTTACCTGGAAGTAGAAAAAAAGAAAAAAAAAATATACATAAGTTACCTTGCACAGGGCAGGAATAGTACAGGACTCACGTAGTGTGTCCTCTCTCCGCACGAGGTGCACACTTTATATCGATGCTATTGTGACGTGTGTTTCTGTGTGTTTCTGCCCAGTACGAACGTTGCTATACGTGGTGAAGGAGGTATAAATTGGCAGGAGAGCATATAATACCATAAATTTTGCCTTGAACTCGTTCGCCGTCGCTCTTGTTTTCAGACGGACGTTACAATATTTATGGGTGTCAAATGTGTTATGGGTATTTTAATTATTTTGGGTGTTTGGTTATTCTTCTTCGTCATTCGGCTAGTAAATATTTGGGTAAAACGTGTCTGACCTACTTTCTATGAAAATTATATACAAAACGAAAAATTTTTAGTTAATTTTAGGCAAATTAAATCTGATCTGATTATCCAATGATGCATGTTAAATAAAATTATTTTTATACAAGTGCTTAAAAATTAGCTTTCGATTATAATACATTACATTCCGATGGATATGTAGAGAATCAGAAAACATAAAAGGCCACATTCTACATTCGCTTTTGCACGATTACTTAAATGCTGAATTGTTTTCTTCATTTATTACGTTTAATACAAACTGACAGGTGAGATTAGAGATCGTTTTTAAATTTCTGTGCTGACAGGGAATAGCGCTTTTAGTGATGGCTGTTGGGTTTGGAATTCTACATGTTTTATTATCCTCGCTAACAGTTGGTCACGTTTTTCAAACCTGTTGAGATTTTTGTGACTCACAATAAAATTTGTGGTTTTGTTGAAATTTTACGGACGAATATTTTCATTGTTATGTTTGATTACAGAAAGAACTCTTTGGTTCAATTCTATTGCAAGTGGCTGCGTGAGAAACAAAAACAATAAGAAAAAACAACATACAGAATGTGTTTTGCGTACGCCGATATGACCAAACGGAAAAATTTCCGGACGTGAATGTGCCATAAGCCCTTTGCTTAGTTTACCAACCGGGTCCTGGGACGTCTCTATTCGCGAGCAGCAGCTGCAATTCGTCCCGGTGCACGTATGTACTCATACACACACACACACACACACACACCCTTGCGGAGTCCCCGGGGCGCTCGATGAGGACAAACCCCAAAAAGCCTTCAACCCTTGAGAGGATGGGACCGTTCCCCAGGCGGTGGCCGTTTGTGTACAGAACCGGCTAATAGTTAGTTTTAATCTGGTTTCAAACGTCCGGGCTTGTTGATTCAATTTGTTTGTTTGCTATTTGTACGGCGAGTGAGCAGAGGAACAGCTGGGGCAGCAATAGTAGCGCAAAGTGTAGGCCTCAGTGGGGTTGAGCGTATTTTTATTCCACCACGGGGCGTTTCTATCGTGAGAATTCTACGGCTATTGTTCTGCGGGAAAAAGGATTGTTTGTACAACGTTTTTTTACCTCTCCCCAGGGCTTAAGGTGCTTTTGGTGGACCATTTTGGTTTCGTTTGTGCAGTTTCTATTTTTTCGTTGTTTATGATTTGTCACTCATATGAAAAACAAAAAACGAACTATTTCATTTTTCCATCGATCGTAATACCATGTCAAATGAGAGGGACTCGTTCGGGGTTTGAGATGTTTCATATCATTCCCAAAAAAAAGTGTATTTAATAAACAATTTACATGAACAATAATGTTGATGTTACGGGCGCAATAAAGTTTACTTGAAAGGAGAAGTTAATGAATAAATAAACTTCAAAATCAGGGTCTTAAATAAGCATTAAAAACACGCGGCAATGAAAATGCAAAACCATTCGACGAATCGTAAAGGAAACGGTCGCGTGATGGTTGCAGCGTCAAATGAGAGCACAATACCAGACTTACCACACCTTCGTCTGAAATCTCACTGCAAGTGCCCCGCTAGAACGGATACGGATTTTTATTAGTCCGAAACTGGCACGAGAAAACCTTTATGCATCCCTGCCAACCGTCCGGACGGTCGGTTTGACGAGCATATTTTTTTTTTTGGTGTGGGCTACTGTGATGAGCAAGTTGAAAATGGACTGCAAATGCGAATCGTAGCATTAAAAGGAGTACCATCAAATATTCATGGATGTGTACATTCATTATTCAGTCCGAGAAGGAGAATCAGAAACAATAGGATCCAGAAACGCTCCGGCAGATCTGGCAGAAGGGCAAGCAGGTGGAGCATGAGCTAGGTACTCCTCAGCAGGTTTTATACCTTGCGAGGCTTGCAGGATTTGTCTAGTGATTGTGTTTTGCTTGGCGCTTGGTGCTGAATGGTTGACGGTGGTTGGCAGCTTTTGACGTGTGTGCGCATTGGTGTGCGAGAATCGGCTGCCTGTTTCGACAGGGGGCCGATGGCACGGGTGGGTCCGGTTGTTTGCAGAAGACAAAACGGGACCGAAAATAGCATTCGTCAACCTTCGTTTGCCTTTCGAATATTCTCGTCGCCTGGACCCACACATACGGAATAACAAAGCCGGTACGTGTTTGTGTGTGTGTGTTGGTGTTTGGGGAAGAGGCAGGGTGGTACGGGTGCGTTTGGATGTGTGCATAAGAAATCGTGAATGTAAACAGTCCGGGGGACGGGAGGAAGGGAGGACACGACAGTGGACGCTACGGACGGAAGCAAAAGGGTGTTTATTATGTATGTTGTACTGTTCTACCCCACTGTTTATTGTCCCTTATGCGGGGTAAACTTTGCAGCCAATGCAGCCCTCCCAGGGCCACCGGACAAACGCCGGTTGGTGGGTGGGAAAAAGTGTGGTTTCAATTTCAGTATAGGCCTCAGTGAAATCCTCTTTGGTGAGACGTTAGGCAAACAGCGCGACCGTTCCTTTGCTAAACCGCCGTTGACCGACTTTCCGGAACTGAACCGAACCAAGCCAAACGACGAGAACGCACACGGGATACATAATTCCCCCCTGAGTTCGCGCTTTAGCGTGTGCTTTCGTATGTGTGTTCGGTGTATTTTTTGGTGTCCTTTTTTTAGTTTTTTTTTCATCCACCAGGAGCTTCTGTTCAACAGTCACTTGACACTTTTCTGACAGAGTTGATTAGTGCTGCGGATATGGAGGGGAGTGCGTAGTGAAGTGTGTGGTGGATGTTGGAAAGTTGCCTTTGCGAAGAAGTAGATCGTCACGAAAAGATAACACCATCAATCAAACGATTGCGAACAAACTTTTCGACCGGCTTAGTATCCGGTTCCACGGGAAACATGGCGGTTGGGATGCGAACCGTTTTTGGTATGCGCTTCGAGTCAGGTAGTTCGTTCGGCTACGTTCGTGGTTTGTCTGCATGGATCTGTTCGAAGCGTCGGTGGCTAACCATTTGCGTGTTTTATCTATCGCCATCGGCGTTCGCATATTGAATCCGGTGGTAGCACGAAGAAACCTTTGCGTCTCCGGCTGTATGAAAGAAGTGAAACGGTGTGAGTAGTCCAACGTAAACGCGGTTTTGGTCATTTCGATGGTGTTTGTCGATCGGTTTTTTTCGGTTTTTTCAAACAATGGCTTACTAATAGACTCTAGTGTACTTTGCTGCAGCCGACTGTACAAACATTCTACGATTAGGTTTCGCTATGGGGACGCTACGGGATTTGCTGGGATCGTGAACATCAGTGTGGATATCGCATGAATTTTGAAAATAACATTGGAAAGTTCAAGTGAGCTATGCATGAAAAATAGCAACATTATAATGATCGAAATGATCAAAATATGTCTAAACATATTTTCCATGTTGTCGCTTCTGCTATTGGAACACGTTTCAATCAGTACGTTTGTAACCAAAATGATTTTAGTTGCTTATGTTAGAGAATTATATTAGATCGTGGTTCCATACACAAAATTAAACATAGCCAAGTTTATTTTTCTATTTGTAGATCAAATTTTTTTTCATCAAAAGTTGAGTTTATTCTGGGCAAATTCAACAACTAAGAAAGGTCACGTTCTGTTTTCTCATTTACGCTCAGCTAACACCAACTAGTATTAAGCAAGAATAGACAACAAGTTAGGCGCTCTAGCCGTTTCCTCCGCCATACACTTTGAGCAACCAGGGAAAAAATGATATGGTGGAATTTCTTAAACGCTTCCCACAAATATGTACCGTTCAGTCACATAATTTTCTAACCCAATTTAAAATTAGTTTTGTTCCAAGCACTGATTCGTCAAATTGACTTAAAATACTGAATAAGGAAATTATTTAAAAAAATCGCACATCAGTATTCAGTTGAAAAATCTAAAGCTTTATTTTTTCTATCGAATGAAAAACATATCATGACTGGGTAGCCCAGCCTTCCAAATAAAGCACTCACTGGTGGAAGAAAACATTTTTTCAATACTTTTGTTACTCCGTGCGTACGTTCCGGTTTCCTTCGCCGTAGGTCTCATCGGGGTATCCTTGCATACCCTGCGACAGACAAAATTTGCTATCTAAAAATAGAAAAAGGCGGACTAGAACACATTCAGCTCCTTTTCCAGCAACGAGCACACAACTTTCGGATCAGGTGAACGAAAATTAAAGGAAAAAAAAACAAATCCAACTTTTTCGCTAGATAGATTAAAAACCACCTTGCTGGGAGGGGTGGAGTTCCATTCCGGTGGCATCGGTGCTTGCTTGCGGCAGGTCCCGGTTGACGGTGCAGGTGCGATGCTGAGCTGCGATAAATGTATCCAATCTGCTCTTCACCACGCGTCATCATCACGCGTGCACTCGTCCCACAATTTCCCTGCGCCCCAGTACGGATCGGATCAACTGGCGGAGTAGCGAAAATTGTTTGCCTACGATCTGTCGAATATTCCGTGAGCCAGTTTTTCTTTCCCGCGCTCGTTCCCCCTTGCCCGAGGTGCTCGCGGACATTATTTCTGTTTCTGCCCCCGCGCGTTATCTGTCCGGGTGCTGAGAGGGACAGGATGAAAAGAATAGCGAACCGAACGCAAACCGTGACCACAATCTACAGCACACTCGAAATGGGTTTTGGTTTTTAGTGCAAACGCGAGACCCGGTCAGCTGGCATCGACATCGTGCTATTGAGCTTTTGAAAGCGACCGTGGAGCCTAAGGATCCAACACAGGCATACAAACACATGCACACAGCCACAAAGACACATACACACACATACACATGTGTGTTCGTGCTTGTGGGAAAGCTGCTGGATCTTGTGGTCCCTGCTGCTGTTGCTGGTTGCGCCGATGCTGGAAGCAGTTTGTGTGCAGAAAAGTGAACATGAAATCCCAAATCTCCTAAGTGAATCGAAATGAAATGAAAATAAATTATGAGATATGTGTTTAGTTTGTCGGTGCAGGCAAACTGGCCAAGGCAACCGCCGGGTGTGAAGTATGTGTACCGGGTATGATACTCACACATACACACACACATACACGTACATAATCCTTCCCGGTTATGGCTGCACCGATACGACTTCAGACCAACTTTAACCAACTTCACCACCTAGCATAATCGACACGCTGGAAAATGGGCCAAAGTTTCGCCGGTCCATCGTGTCGGAAAGTATGGTGTACGGATCAGTACCGCTGGTGTTGCGTAGGAAACAACACGCCTCATCGTTTACTAGCGTTCGCACTCGCCAACCGCTTTCCCCGGCCACCGTGTGCCGTTGTAATACGCAATCAACATAGTTCGATGATTTATTATTTGCTAGTTTTCGGGGGTAATAGAATTACGTCGTAAAGGCTTCGCTCTGTTGGGACGATTTAGTGAAACATGCTTTGGTGGGCCTGCTGTTGGTAGGGAGACAGCCGAGGGGTCACCGAGGAGGAATGCATGGTTTAGCAGCTGTTCGATCGTTTGTGTCTTCCTCTTCTGGGTACGGTGGAACCGACCGACCCCTCGCAGTCTGTCCATTGTTGTAGTTGGAATGAAAGTTTCGGCATTAAAACCGCCGAGGTTGGGGCATGGTGGAGTGTACTAATTATAATGATAATGATGTTTACCGTACCGGTAGGCCATCAAAACAGGGGATCGTTTTGGTACCAATTGAGAAGTTTTCCAGGTATTTGCTTTATTTGGTTAGATAGGGGGAAAAAACATTATTCTGGTTGTTTGCGAGGTGGTTTTTGTCAGCAAAATCACAAAAAAAACGATAATGCATTACTGGTGCGTTGTAGTAATTCATATTGAATTTGACCATTGTGGGCACTCATTTAAAAACTTGTAATATTTTCTTTATTGTTGACATAGTTTACTCAGTTATTTATGAAAGAAAAACGTAAATTTATTGTTTGTTGTATCCATATATAGAAGAGACGTAATTTTTACATTTTGTTGAATTTTTTTGTCTTTTTCGTAATTTTTACATTGTTTCACGCGTATCGTAAGCACTTGTAGTAAATAATAAACCAGAAAGTACGCCAAATGCTTTCTCAAGGCTTTGATATTGAAATTAAATTCTCTCTGCATTATATTTTATTCTTTATGGTTTTGGAGATGTTTGATAAAATCCGTTCAAAACCCGTCTAAGCAACCGTTCGAGCTTTGAAGACATCAATATTGCCCTAGTAACCAATTGACTTTCTCACCCCAACTGCCATTCCAGTGAAGCTTTTTCATTTATCTGCGCACCCACCCAATAATGCCACGCGTAGGACGCTTTCGCGTGATCTAATTAATTGTTGCTCCATTTCCCGGACGAATGGCCGAGCCCGATGCCCGTTTCTTCAAACGGTGTTTGATACATACCGTTTGTCTGCGTGGCTGCCTCCGACTCGAGCTCGCCCATCCGGACCCCATTAAACTTTTGGGGCGTGAAACGATTTGGGAGAGCTTTTTGGGAAGCAAAATGGCCGACAAATTATGACACGTTCATAAATCTTTTCATTTGTTTGTATGCTGCTGTGGGCGCCGTTCGCGCGGGTTTTGCTAATCCCTTCAGGGGGTGAAGCCTTTGTGTTATGTATCGCACATGTCCTCTGGAAACCGGTTGGGTAATTCCGGTGACATGTGTTGTCATGGTAGACACGGTTAGGTTTTATCGGGACGGTTGGCAATGGTTGAACCTTTTTCGAGTGTTTGACGAATGCGAGAAACGGTTATGATTACTTTTGGGCAGGGTTTTCTCGTTGTTTTGATACTTGGACGACTGTATGTCGCTGATTCCCATGAGATTGTCTTGAATATTTTTTATTCAATAATGTCAATCATATAATATTCTACACCCGATCTAGGTTTAATTGGTTAGGAAAATTTAAAAGCTTTATGTACTGATTTGATCAGATATTGATGCGGTTGGTAGGTAGCTAAAAAAAACGATTTACCATCGTTTTCATGTTCGTACAATATGTTTCCATCTCGACAATCTTGCCAGTCAGCAAGTAAAGGAATAAGTTTTTATAATTGACACTTATACGCCTGACGCTTTCTCGGCGAGGACAAGCTTCATCGGGTTTAGCCGTGCGCTCTCTTCACCGAGCGTTGGGAACGCAAACAAAAGCTGACTATTGTAAAGAAAGCAAACTTTACTAATCCCATTAAGACAGCGAGATAGAGTAAGAGAGAGAAAAAGACAGCGATTCGGCGAGAAGCGAAAGGAACAATTGTTAAAATTAGTTGCATGAAAATTTAACCCCACCTCTAGGATGCATCGGTAAAGCTGCGTCAGTTCGCGAGGAAAGGTCTGAGAATGAATAAGTACAATTTCACTGGTAACACGCAGCGGCAGCTTTCAGCAAAACTTCATCTGCCAGCTGCCTTTTTAAGACGGTGACGTGCTGGTGGAAGCATTTGCCCGCGATGGTGAAAGGAAATACCGAAATTAAAACTGACATGAGCAGAGATTTTTGCTTCCGTTTTCCGTTTATGTTGCCAGTATGGTTGGGGCTAGCGAACTGGGTTGCTGCAAATGCACTCCAATGGCCGATGAATTGTTTATTGTTTGTTACACGTCGTTGTTTGTTTGTCAAAAAAAAAAATATTTTGTGTGGTTGGAAATTCCAACACTATTTATAAATTTCGCAACCTTGATTTATCTTACAAGAAATTATGACACAATATTTACCGAAACAACATTCCTTACTTTTTTTTTCTCCCTTACCCATCGGAAGGGTCGGAAGATATAAAAAGACGCATCTCTCCTCATCATCATCACCGATATGTCTATCCGCCAACTAATGATCAACTGTCACGGACAGACCGTGCATGTGAATGAATCCTTACACATGGCGGTTCACACAAGCTGCCACCGTCAATTTAAGATGCGGCACCAGTATCTGTGCGTTTAATTGTTTGTACCATATCATTTCCATCAAGCGTGCGGCTGGTTTCGCAGCCTCTGAATTGCGGGCCACAAGTCAAATCATACCGCAAACACTCAGAAAATCAGGAAGAACGAGAGAACGCTTGCGTGAGAGCGAGAGAGATAACAAGTGTGAGAGTGAGAGAGGATGGATGCGAACGCTGGTAGCTAATAGCTACTGTCAATCGTCGCTGTCAAAACCGATTTCCTTCCCGGCCCGGTGTTGTGCCCGGGCCTGTGGCTTATTAACTGCTGACGCTGTGGTGGGATGCATCTGGGCTCCATTTCAGCCCCCGGGTGCGGTGGTCGTGCTTATAAATTGAGTTCGATAGATTTCTGGTGTTTTTCTTGTGAAAGTATTCCAACAGAGTGGGTAGGAAATGAGAAAGAGAAACGAGAGAAAGGGACACTGGTGGTTCCGGAAGTGGCGGTAGTGGTGATGGAATTCGAATTGCCCTGGTACTACAACGGCCATGCACCGGCGTGGGTTTTGCTCGACGTTGCCCTTGAATGGGAGGCTCCGTTGATCGATTGGGAAGGGAAAAATCGACAGGTCTGCGTTGAAGCTTGCTCCCATAGCAACGTTTCGCTCGTACACCGCCCTGCCCGATTTCCCCGCGAATCTTCGTGGTGTGGCATGGAAACCGACCGTAGCGCTAAAACACACCAAACAGAAGCAGGCACTGCTCGGTCCGGAAGGAAGGAAAGCGAGTGAATAATTTAAATTTACATTTCCTTGTCGGCGCACTAACACTAGTGAAGCGGAATGCCACCGGAGGCGAACTAGTAGCGTGGGTCGTCCCGCTTATCAGTCAATTTCCGATACCGATTCATCTTCGAACTGAACGCCATAGCAGTTCGCTGGCTCGAATAATCGAAGCAAAAAAAAGCTGCTTACTACCCGCCTGTCTGCCTAAAGGAGCGCCCGAAATGTGAGTCGATCACAACACGACCAACCAGAAGCAGGAGCAGCGGCGGCATGTTCGAGAAATGTGAACCAGCAAAACAGAAAAAAAAGAAATAAGTTATCTCTTCGTGTTCGATTCTGCTGGCGGCTTCTGGTAAATCGTTCTGGTACGATCGAATCGCAGCTGCTTTTCGGCTGATACAATGTTACAATACAGTCTGGGAACGGACGACCATTTAGTGCGAACCACGCGGCAAGGATGTTGGAGGTGTTTTTCTTTTTCGTTTTTTTAGCATTTTTATTCTATTTCGCCGTCAGCTGTGTGACGATAGCGATATGATTGATTAGCGGAAACATTACATTTGACAATGAAAGATTTGTTTTATTGGATTTCTGTTTTATGATTTAGTGAGCGAGCGCTTTGATGGTATGAATGTATGATTGTTGCGATAGTGTGCGTGTGTTGGTAAACGAATTATGCGCTGCATTTACTTGTAGGAAATATTTAATAAATGTTATTGAATGCAATAAAAAATTGTTACGGTATTTTTGAATATTCCTTAAAAAAATTTGAGGCCACACGTTTGTTGAAATTTATTTCAACCTATTTGAATCAGATTGACAACATAAATGTAAAAATCATTTGAAACGATTAGACTGAATATTGATAGCGCTTACCTACTATATAATTCATATCTGACCAGCCCATTTAACTTGGGTGGAGCTAAATTCCACGTTTGAAACGTTTCATTCATTTTAATCTAACCAATGCGAAAATATTATTTCAGAGTAATCAAAGTTGGCTTAGCTTGCTACAAACGATAAAAAATTAACCTTAATATGTTTTTGCTGATTAAATTTTTTCTGCTGTAAAATTAGCTTTGAACAAATAACGTCGATTTGTTGAATATTTTTGTTAATTTGTGTTTGATAATTGCTACGATATAGCATTTGTTTGTGTGAGCACCAGATTGCGCAGTACTAAAATTATTTTTTTAATTTCTTACAACAAAAATGTTTTACAAATTCATAAAAAGAGTGTGAAAGGAATGAAATAGCGAATTTAAATTTTTAGCATTGCTCTATAATAATTTTATGTCGCATAACAGAATAAAATTTATGATTAATATGCAGTTGATTATTGATTAGAATATTGTTATAACCATTGTTGTGTGGAATATGTATTAGTTTACTTATGTAAAACGTTCTGAATATATTTTAATAATATTTGGTTCATGACAAAAATTAATATATGCTTTAATTTTGCGTTAATTTTGCTTTAACGATGGTAGCTTGTTTGGATATCCACAAATTCTGATTGAATGCCTAATATGTATCCGCGAAATATTTCCACGATTGTCAAACCCACTGTTTATCGAACACACCAATATGCTAATTTTTGTCTAAGATTTATGACTACAAGATTCATCCTACTATCCATCGCAATCGAGGCGCATGGTGCCTCTTAACGTAAGCATTCGCACACATACACACATTGTTAGACGCACCAGGCGTCTCCATGTGCCGGGGGCAGAACGCGATTCCGAAAACCGAAACCGAGACAAGAGTAATTGTCGCCGAAATTAGTGGCCTTAACAAACTACCCTCAAGCCGAACTGAAAAGCTCCATAATCTTCCGAATCAGCCCATTTGCGCATCCCTGGCACATGCGTGAATGTTTGTTTTATTACCATAGCCTTAACCATTTAGATTTTGAATGATTTTATTGCTGTCGGGTTTTTGTTTCTGGTTTCGTTTTTTTTTAAATTTCATTCCCCGCCTTACTGTTTCATGGGGCGAACAATTCATTGTCGGGAAATGGATGTTCAACCGAACGGTGTTTTTTTTTTGTTGTCAGTAGTACAGCACATCAAAACAGTTGTAATGAAATGAGGAGAGCGGTGCGTAAAACATGAAGCAAAAATATTAGCTGGACCATTCACATACGCGCTTACACGCAGGGACGACATGACGAAGCGATAACGTATGGTGGAAGATTAATCAAGCGTGACTATAAATTCAAACCTACCCATAATAACCGAGGCAGGCAAAAGCCCCACACAAATGCCGGACGCGTACGTCGTACGGTAACAATTAACCCTTCGCCTCGCCTTCACGCCTTTCCGACGCTTATCCGGCAGGACTACACCACCATCACGTGCGCGAGGGCACGAAGCTTGCAGCTCGTCGCATCGTTTTACGCGCCGGTTCGAAGGGATGAATAATAAAATTACGCGCAATAATTTCCAGCACACTGCATACCGACGGGGTTGGTTCATTGGGCGCGGGTCGTTTCGCGGCCGGGCAGCAACAACAAAGCCGCCCGGACGGATGTCCTAACTCCCGTCCGGCTCGCCCGGGATTATCGGGATGTGTAACCATAAAGCACGGAATAAAAGAACGGAGAGTTTGGAAACAGCGAAGGTAGAAACCGTAAAACGAGTAAGATCGGAGCAAAAATGTACTTGTTTGAATGAAAACACAGAACCCCTCGAGTGTGTTGTGTGAAACATTTTTGCTTGTTTGTGAGTGTGTCGAACACCACGAGTGGCGTGTACATGTTTATGGAGAACGAATATGAAGTCGATAAAAAATATGTGCAAACGCTTTATTGCTTCCACCCCGAGCACAACTGGATCTGTAACCGTTATTGTTTATTCAATTTCTTTTCCCAGCGGAAAGTGGCATCGTTGCTGGTGTTGGTGGTGTACGCTGGAAGGACACATGTTTCCATTTGGCAGTGGGATTCATACCGTGGAAGAGCGGTGGCGGTGTCAGATGACGAACGGATGGCTAAAAGCGGTGTGCTCGGTGTGCTTGAAAACGAGTAAGAGTTTCATTTTATTTGCTACCTAATTTAATTAAATTTAATATTTTATTTGCACAGCGCACCGTGGGGCAGTGGCGGAGCGGTACCGTTGCACGGTCTGGTGAGCTGTAAATGTGGAAAACATTTCTCACGCACTAACCGCCACGCACCGAGGCAGAATGGGACAAAAAAGTGTTGGTATGCCTGGCAATTGGCGCAGATGACTGCGGGACGCCCACAACCCCATGGAACCGTACGGAGCGGGATGGGTCACTTGGGGAAAAGTGATCATGAGCTTATGTTCGAAACCAGTGACGTACAAAATTTAACACTTCAGTTAGTCCGCTGCGAATTTGGTGCTAAAATTGAGTAGCACAATAACAACCGATTGGAACAAGGTAGGTTAGACAATAGGATTTCGTGGCAGGACCGAGCGGGATTGGCGGAATAGATTTCAATGCATTTCAATCCCATGTTGGATTGTTGCCGAATGCTTTCGTGTATCCGTGTGCGTGTATGTGTGTGCGTCCAATACGCATTTGTGTATTTTAATTGCAATGCAACATATAACAACGGTGCACTTCGTTCGATGGTGCAATGTTTACAATAGTGCCTCGCCATGGACGCGATGTGATCGAGTGTGCTTTGTAGTGGACTTTGCCAAATAGCGGATTTTGTAAGTCCATATGGGCCATATTGTCCGGTTCAGTTCGGTTGGCTATTTCTAGTGCCAGATTCTACTAGCTGATGATCAAACCACCGATGTAAATAGCACCACGAGGCTGAGGGTGAGTGAATTAAAGAGCCACCATCCACACAAATCTGGCCATCGGTAGAGCGCATATGTTTGTCGGTCGGTAGATAGTGCGGAGGTGCATTATTGTGTACTATTTGGTTTGGTTGGCTTTAATTATGGGCCCAAGTATAGATACTCTTTGGAATGTATTTTCAAAAGCCTTTCATATTATTGTTAATTAGTGTGAAGTAAAATTTATTCTTTAATTTTTCATAGCTAAATAATGGACCAGAAAATTGTGTTATTTTGTGAGAGGAAAAAAGTGAAATATAATCAATTATTGTAAAATTGACTGCATCGCAGAACAAACAATAATTGCAATTCAATTCAAATAGAAAAAGAAATGTAAAATTTAGAACAGTTCATTTTTATTTTGTGTTCAGAAACACAAAAATCCCAAACACGTTAAAAATATTCGAAAGTATTTGCAACAAATAATACAAATTCACAATACAGTTTAAAAACCTGAGTATTTTTCGGTGCGAATGAGGCATGTTTTATGCAAATGAAGTGATTTTTTGTTCGTTTTTGTATTGAAACGAATATTATAAATTAATATGAGTAAAATTAAAAATATTTATAATCCATAATTAGGTTTCAAAAAAAAATTCTTCATGGTGTTCGATTCCTTCATTTAAATTGCCTTTATTTCCAAACATCGTAATTATTTTAGAAAATGTATTTATTATCAAATTATGTTGTTAGACAGCTCACTCTCAACATTGCTGAAATTTCAACTGATAATATTTTAACTCTACCGCAATCGTTAAACTATGTTTTCTCGACATTTGCTGAAGAAGAATACCAAAACTGCTTTAATCTAAACCATGCCCCAGTGGCACATCATTAGCAAGGGCTCGATATGTACGCTCTTTAAAGTGAGGGAACGTAGATACTAAAAAACAAAAAAATATAGAAAATGGTGACAGGCGTAAGCATAGAAAAGCACACTTCACCAGAAACGAGTTTAGCGATGGAATATTTCCACTCCATTAATCATAATACACATCCCTCTGTCCACCGACACCATTCGACACTTTGGCAGTAAACTCATCAGCCTGTGCGGTCGTTACTGTGCTGGAAGTGGAAGGTACCATTTGCAGTGTGTATTGATGATTTTCGGTTTCGTTTACTGGAACGAGCTGTTCTTTTCACACTCTTTGGCTCCGTTCTTGTGCATTGTTCTTTGCACACGTCTGTGGCGAGGCGTAATTTTTGGGTAGAACGTAATTTCAAGTGCGATCCTTCTATAGCACAGGAACTAACAATCGAACAGCGTTCAAGCCTTAGTAATTTAAGCGTAATAAGCGGTGTCGAGGAGGCAATGCGTTGCGCTTTTCGGTGCGCATCGAAGGGTTCCGTACACAAAACGGTAGGTCACCTTAGCAACCTCCGGTGGTGACAAAAGAAGAAACGTCTGCTGACGACGACGGCCACGGTGATGATGACACGTGCCGGCCCAGTTTTGGATTTGTGTGCTCGGAGAGCTCGATAAGAGGCTTAGAATTTCATCATCCCCAAAGTAATTAATCAATGATGGTGCGTTGCCCGCGAGACGTTTCTGCACAACCGCTGAAAGCAACGTGCCCGGGCATGCTGGGTGGCAGGTAAAAGCGCAATCCTAATGGATTATCGAACACCCTCCCGGGGAGATTCGATAGGCTTTAAAGTGCGATTCAAAATGCTGAGCGTTCCGGGCTCGCTTAAAGCACGGGACACGATCCCGTCCCGGAAAAAGGGATTTGTGGTTGCGATGGGAGGAAGCAAGCTAACGGGATAACAACTAATACGCCCATCGCGGTCGCCCGTGAGCCGCTGCGTATTATATAATCAACATCTTGTATTGGTTGTGCCACGGTGAGTGTGTTTGATGTACACGATTGTTTGCGTTAGATCATGCTTCCAGCGTGGCTTTTCGTGGAAGTTTTTTTTCTTCTTTCAAGTCTCTCCCAATCGGAAACCGATAAAAGCTTCTTATCAACAATACTACATACATTCTCTTTTGATTTCAGTGCACGTCACCGTGAGAAGCGAGGTATGGCGAACGCGAATGGATACTTATGTACGCAGTTCTTCACGAATCATCCCGGCCCAAGAGCGGAGCGAAGCGTAAAGCATGAGGTTTTTACGGTTGATATTCACTTCCGCTCCGATAAACCGATGCTGCCCGAGTGATTACAGTTATGGCAACTTGTGACGACGAGAGCTTGCGCTTGCGGAAACTCCCTCTTTACCATACCCGTTTACAAACAAACTGGGCCGCGGTGGGTCAAAATGTTTTGGTGTGTTAAATTTTCTGGAAGAAAATGGTTCCATCACTGGGCGATCAGGTAGCGATGATAATCGGAGCACGCGTTTCGCTGTTCCGCTGAAATTGTTTTACTATCGCCATGTTCCGGTGCCGTGGTTTCGTAACTGCACATCAGTCACACCACGGGATGAAGGGGTGAAGCGCTAGGCCAATGAAGTTTTATGGCTCGACAATCATCATCATCATCAGCAGCAGCGACGGCAGTACAAGCGGGAGAAGCATCAACGTCATCGTTGGTCTGTGGAAGGCCGTTGCGGAGATTTTAAAGCAATCGAACGGAAGCAATGTGGTGGCAGGAACCACAGGAAAACGATGGCGGTGGCCATAAAACCAAACACCAGACAGGCACCCAAACACCCAGAAACGATAAGCGACCTTCCCGTGCCTTCCATTGTGCCGTCCCCGGTGCCTCCTCTGGTCCGAGCGTGACATAATCTTATCGAGTGTGGTTCTCCGGGTGGATATTTAATAATCGCAACACGATTGATACGCTCTCAGTGAACCGTTCAGGAGAGCGATCAACGTACCACCATCATGAGCTCGTGGAAGCTAGCGTACGCCACCGTGCTGTTGGCCACCGTGGCCCAGGCAACGTTCCTCGAAACGTACCTAATTCAGCTGACCGAATTGCACATCCAGCTGACGACGGACATTGGCCAGCGTTTCCGGCAGAACAGTGAACTGAACGCGCAGATGATCGAACAGGATCTGCTTCCGGAGTTGGGCGAGGCAACGGTCGCGATTCGTACTGCGAATCGTGATCTTCGGGAGCAGCTCGAAAGCATTCGGCCGAATGAGACGACCACCAGTGATTGTTGGGAGTCGGTGGACGGGCTGGTCTATCTGTTCACGACCTTTTCGCAGTGGGATCTGCAGGACTGTGCGTACGGTGGTTACTCGCAGTGGATACGGTATGATGGTGTGGAAAGATTCTACCCCGTTGCGCACCCGTTGCACCGTGCAAGCAGTGAGATAATCAACACGATCGTCGGTGTGCTGTCCGAAGAAAACCCAGTGCGAAACGCGGAGGACGTGGAGAGTCGTCTCGATGGTAGCTTGGATCACTTCAACGAGGTATCGATCGATGGATTGCAGGATCTAGATGAGGAGATCGATCAGCATAACGATCGCCAGGAAGCGATCCAGCAGTTCATGCGTGAATGTGTCGATCGCACAATTCGCACAGCCCGGGAAGACGTGGAGTATACCGTGCGTTACGCGGAGGACTTTTGTGTTTAGAATTGTAAATAAAGCTAGCTAAAGTAGGAACATTTTTTTAGCATTTATTCATTAGCAAACGATTCAGATTATTCCAGCTCAGCAAGGCACGTCTCAAGCGTGTCGTCGAGATAGTTGAACCAGTACTCGACATCGTCGTACACACCTCCGAAGCAGGCACGAGTCCTCGTCGCAATCTGCTCCGCTACGTCCGCGTGTCCATCGATTTCGGCTTGCAGCACGCTTTGATAGTTACCCCAGAGAAAACGCAGATAATCCAGCTCCTGCTCCAGATACTCGAGCTGACTGTCCAGCGTGGTATGGAGCCCGAAAGCTTCCGAGGCGAGGCTAAAGGCACGAGCCGCCTCACGGACAATCGTTTGCGCGTGCGAGTAGAATGTGTACTGCGCGTCGGCATTCGTTTCTTCGTACGCCTCGACGGCGCACCAGCTAATGTCCCAGCCGGTCAGAAAGGTGTACGTGTCCAACAACCGGAACGCTTCCTCGAAGCATGGCGCCGTATCATTATCGCGCAGCCACTGTTCCACCTCCAGGTCGACTCGCTTGTTGGCGACGATCTCACGCAGATGGACCGTGTCGTTGCCCATGATCGAGAGAACGTAGTTGTTGGTGTCCAGGATCGCGTCACTGTTTTCGGCACGCTTCTGCTGCACGTGATGCTCGATCTCGCGTCCTAGCTCGTTAATTTCCTGCTGCAGCTCCTCGACGGTGGAACCGCACGTTGATCCGAGTGCTAGCGCCAGTACGGCGAGAACGGCCAACACTTTCATGGTGGATTCCACTCTATTTACACACACGTTACTAAACAAAACCGTCTCGGATGGGGAGATAGAGGCTGTATCGGGTGATCGATACGGTGTGCGAAGCTATCACGAAATGCTGCGCCTGAGAATTGTATCCGCTATATATGAGCGTGCGAACGTTATCGATTAATCCCGACCGCACAGGGTGAACGTGTAACAATGAGGAAGTGTTAATGAAAAGCGCTAAATCATAGGGCCATAATTGGGACCACCCGTCGTGGGTGCTTTACGGAGGAGATTCTAATAACTG
>JXWZ01008079.1:0-15700 GCA_000956215.1 Anopheles farauti No. 4
CGTCGCGAAGGATTTGTTTACATTTCATCCATCATTGACTCGGCCACGGCACGATCGGTAATGAGGGCACGCTAGAAGATAAGCCACATAATCTTCGATTTGATGTGCGGAAAATGGTTTTAATTGTTGTTGATGCTGCAGCGGAAAGCTGCAGCGTAATGGTTAACCGCTCAGTCCGTGCCGAAAGTAGCGTGATTGTTCGCTTTCTCGAGCTGCTTTCGAACCATCTTTGTTTGCGTTCTGCCACAAATGCCAAATCCGTGGGATCGTTGATTACCCGAATCAGAAGCCAAAATCAGAAGGCGCCAGACAATGAGACATCTTATCAGAGGATTAAATCCGCAAAGGTTGCATTCTCGTGATTGTGGATTGGACAATGAAAGAACTCATTTTCCGAGGGAGAAGAAAAAGATGCTTTATCCTGAGACGGCATCAAACAATAATCTCTTCTATGCGTTTGTGTGGTTTGCCGCAGGTTTAAATGTTTTATTAGAAATGGTTTGAGTGTTAGAGACAAAACGCCTAAATTTGGTATGATTCGGCAAAGAGTGAACATTATAGACAACCACTCTAACCAATTTAAAACTAAATAAAAAGGATATGAAATATCGTAAATCCTAAAGGGATATTAAATATCCGTAATAACTTTAGGTAATACCTTTGTCTTCACACAATTTTTGTCATTTATCAAACAAATTAAATAAATTTGGCACTGCCGTCTCAAAAATTTTCGTTTCCTCAAATCAAATTGTTTGTGATTTTTTATTACATTTTTTAATCATAATTTTCCAGTTTTCCACTAAATCTCCGTAACACAAACAACAATAATTGATTTGCAACTTACCAAAAGAAATTCTCCCAATACGAAGGTTTCGATGAAGCTTAATTTTATAAGAAATAATATCATTTCAAACATCTAGCATAGTTTAATCAATGGTAGCAGAGTACAAATAGCTAAAAAATGTGTTTTATGACTTTGATTTTTTTTTTGTATTATTAGAATGTAAATCGGAAATATCAATCTCACATATGATAGAAACACATCTTTGGCATGAAATCATGTTTTATACTAATTATATTTAGTTATCGTAGGTTATATTATTTACAGCTTTTTTATGAACAACGAAATAGAAGTTTTCCTTTTTTTTCGTTTATTATTTCTGTCTCACCCTAAACGTCGTACACATTTTCTAACTATTAACCGAACCCAAAAACACCGCATGTGCGGACGTATGCAAAACAGATCTTGCTCCTCTAACCCGACTCCATCTCCCAATCTTCGCCCATGCTGAAACATTTCGCGCTGGAGTCCTACACTGCCCTTTCTTCTTTCGCAACTGGAGCTCGTTAGCCGGCGATGAGAAACATGAACACCACCGATGGTGAGAGAGAAACAAAATTAAAATACAACAAAAAAAAATACACACACACCCACTCTGGTCTCTTTGCCGGAAGAGAAAAGGTGATGGAAAAAACCAACGCATATGGGAAGGAAACAAACAAAAAACAGAATCAAACGAACGAACTGGCGCATACATAAAATGAGTCAAAGGACGACACACCGAGCAGCACCGAGAGTGTAACGACACCCTGCGAGAAGCGAAACCGATTTCCAATCGAACGTCATCGAACGGGAACCGAGACCGGGAGAAAGGCACGCACGGTTCGTCCTTATTACCTCCTCACGATGTGGTATCGTTCCCGGTTTTGCTTTCTTTGCCACCCTCCAAGCCGGCCCACCCATTCGACAGCCGTTTCCCTTGCCCGCCTTTCCCCGCACGTCCGGTCCCATGGTCCCGATTATCGATGGATCTTTATGTATTTTCATTAAAATACAATATATGCTAACATGCCGTGCGCCTCGGTTCGATTCCGTTCGGTGTCTCGGTTTGTGTATGTTCGATTTTCCGTGCGTTCACTTTAACGCGCACGAATCTAGCTTTCCCGGAGGAAAGAGCGAAGCCAAATGGGCGTTGGAAACGGGAGAAACGGGAGGAGGGGTCCAACAACAAATGATTGTGTCACGAATCGGGCCAAGATGGGCGAAGGGTTTGCTGCCATCCAAAATATCTCCCGACTGTGTGTATTGGTCTGCTATATCTGATTGAACGTTTTTTGCTTTTGGCGTTTTTAAAGTATGTTAAAATAATTATGCATTCCAAATTAACTTAATTATTTTAAACATAACGCACATAAATACCATTTATGTTCATAAAAATACTGCAAACCGTATATTCAAAAATAGCTTTGAACATCTAAAAATATCCAAATCCTAGAACAAATCAAAACATATTGAAATCCACTTTAATATCACTAAAGGTGGTACGAATATAAAAATCTAAAAATAACTAACATCAACAACACATCGTAAAAACATCTAAAAATAATCTTCTATACCTTTTTATTTGGTGAAGAGAAGCTTCAAATTTAAATTTAAATTATATAAATTCAAAGCATGAACAAAAAAAATTAAACAACGACAATTTAACTGTCCGGAACAAGAAATCAGTATGAAACAAACATTAAGCTACCGAACGCTTCCCGCAAACGATGCGGAAGGATGCCATCTTGGGTTTTCCATCCGTCTCGTGGAAAACTCTTCTCGTTGTGTGTTGCTTTTTTGTGGTATTTCATTTTTACTTCGCTCGTACCACGGCAACAGCACAGAGTTTTTCATTCCTCCTTCATTTGCGTTTTTTTTTCTCCTGTCCATCCTGCATCCCTGTGTCTGTCCGTTCATTTCCGTCATCAGGCTCAGCATCGCTCTCTCGTGAAAGCGAGTGCAAGCGTTTCCGATCGAACAACCCCGAAATCTCTCTCCTTCGCGGGAAGGGAAAAGGATGATGAGATGTGGGTGAGTAAACATACACACACACACGAATAGGAAGTACGTGTGTGGGAGGATATGTAAATGGCCACCACCACTGCCATTGCGTATGTGTATTCATGTGTGCGCATGGGGAAAGTTATTTGCGTTTTAAATTGCGCTTTCTTTCTCTTATCGTGAGCACCCGATAGAACGTTGGGTCGGGGCAGTTTTTTTTTTCGTTTTTCTTCCCTCTACCTACCATTCCCATCCCATAGCTTTCCATCTCTCGCTCGAATACGGAGTATGGGGAAGGAAATTTCATTCGACTGTTGCTGCCATTGCCTCCGTATTCTCTTAATTCCTCACGTTTCGCAATGAGAGCAAGTTCCATGGTTTTCTTTTTCACTCTATTTATGTATTTTTTGCTGCTCCGTTCCAAGCAAGCACGTTCTTCGTCCTTATCTCGTGCGGGTTCGGGTTCATGTAAAAAAGGGTTTGCATTTGTACTTGTCGTTTTATCGAGCGAATCACATTTAGACTTTTTACATCTTACAGGAACGCAGAACTTCTTCTCGCTGAAGATAGTGTTCAATTTGGCGACTCTTCCATTTGGTCCCAACAAGCGGGAAATATAAAAAGGACATTAAAAGACATTAACAACGGTTTTTTGAATTTTTAAAGAGTATTTTACTGTTTGTATTTTCATTTAATTTGTTAATAATAAAACTTAATGTAAGTCACTATCCAAACTGTGAAAAAGTAATAATTGGGTCTTTTGGATTTGAATACTGATTTTTCTAGTCGTGTACATAAAATCTTCCTCTCTAAATTCGCGCTTCTTCATGAACTTCCTACCACCGAACGCCTATCCTATCCACTCTTCCTTTCCATATCACCACTTTCAAGGATTAATGTTGACGTCTGAAAAAGTGACGATTGGAAAAAGAGTAGATATACGCTCGAGAGAGAAAGAAACTGGAAGTAAAATTTCACACCAACGAAAAAAAATACAACCACTCATAGAAAATGCTGGCACACGAAACGCACACATACCCAAACAAACGCGTATGTGTGACGCGAAATTTAATATACCGTACCCTTCCCAGATGGAACGAAGGTTGCGAAAAAATTTGCATACACAGAGAATAAATAGCGCGGCCCCGGCTCTAGCCTGCCACCGGCAAACCCAACGACATGTACTTGTTGGGTGAAGGTGGGGAGGAAACGGGCGACTTTGCTTCCCGCGTAACCCTGTAACATCAGATGAGAACCGAACGGAAAAATAAGAAAGTCGCCTACCCTCGCACCACCAAATCGTTCCGTTATATTTGTCATCTCCAAGTCGCGTGCAAAACACACGCGATAAGGACGGCTCACGGTTTCTACTAGTGTGTTGGTACACACACGATCGGAAATATTTCTTCCCCTACCCTGTTCTGCTGTTTTTGTTTCTGAAAGCCGACAAAACTTCATTGCAAAATTTCTCCTCGCCCGCGCTCAGGACGCCAGAATCGAAGGTGCAAAATTGAAAACGAAGCAGGAGGATAAGAAAAAGTTGACTACGACGATGAAGCGTAGCCTCAGGACTCTCAACAATGGTGCGCTTTCTATCGCACATTCCCTTCCTCTCATTTGACGCACCCCTTTTTTTATCCCAGGGTTTGTGTCGCCTGTAGCGAGGACTATGGAATAACCATTCGGGCATGATTAATGCTCTGGAGTATGGGAATGGTTTGAAACGCATTCCGGAGTTTTGTTTCATTAATCTTTTTTTTTTCAACGTGATACGCTACGTTTTGTTTTTTTAAAAGGTGTTGCCATGCTGGTTGAACATATTTTAAATGAATGTCATATTGGTAAAAAAAACAGTTTTCAATTCCGCTTGATATTGCTTTCATTTTGCTTGTCTACAACTGAGATACTCAGTATTTTCTACTGACACTGTAATGTATAGTCTCAGCTGAAACAATCAAGCCAAGAATCAAGAATCAATATATCCGATTGAAATAACCAATGAAATATGTTAGGTAATAAAAAACCCTTTTAAGCTAAAGTTAAAATTTAATGATTCAGTAGAAAATTATCAAAACACCAACCTTATCAAATTTGTAACCCATACATCCACTATCTAATTCATGATATTGATGAAATATTATTGAAATTTGAATTTATTCCATTTCATTTATTACAATTCAAATTACTCGTTTTCTCTTTTGACCAAATTCGGACATTCGCGTATTTTTTCCTTTCAAACCTGAAGATTTCATCAATAGCTTTGTAATCAATTTGATAAGCTTTAAGCTTGTAATCAATTTGGAAATTAAAAGCTGATTTGAATGAGACATGAAATGCTCTGTATGAATGTACTAATTTTAAATTAGCATATTCGAAATAAGATAATAATAAGATTCGATAATTCGAAATAAGATAAAATAAGATTACATAGAAGATGTTTTCTTCTAAACTCAAGTTATTTGAATTATCAAGATAAAAAATTTTTGATGAAGACAATTAATTTTTGCTTTTTGGATTCCTAATAATTTTATTATTATAACTGATCTTGCGGTTAATAACCTTATTCTCTGCAATCTAGTATAATTTTCATATTTTTTATGCCACATAAATCATCCTAACAGCTTCTAGTGAAATTAAGTCTTCTTTCTGCAAAACACTAAGTAACAACTTGTATGTACCAATGTTACTAATTTACTGTGTTACTAAGTAAAAATGTTACTCTTAACGTATGAAACACCAAACGAAGTGCTCGATACTGGTTCCACTAAATGTAATATAATTTACGGTTTCCATTAGTTTGCGCTAATTCCCAAATAAATTGCATCTTCACCACAAACCCGCCTTCATAGCCGTCCTACTCGGTGCAATCATTCTCTCTATCCGTTCTCGATCCGTCTTACGAGTGGCAGATATTAAAAACCGTCCCTCAAGCTATTACGTGCAACAACAACAACAACAACAATAACAAAAAGCAAGAAAAAATGCCAAGAAAACGTTTCGCTTCATTCCTTTTCCTTCAGGCCCGGGACGACCCATTACGCGGATGGTATGAAATTACAATTAAGATTAACTTCCTGCTCCTGCCACGTACGGCCGCGCACTGCAGCAACCGGCACCGGCAAACGAAAATGTGCTCACCGAAGACGACAGATAAATGATTTTCTCCTGCTTTTGTCTCGACCTCGAGATCCTTTTCATACACCGGCCGTATGTGGCCCCGCACACGATGGCTGCGCCAACCACCGGAAAAAAGGACCACCACAAAACAATGACATAAAAACCGTAAAAAAAGCAGCCCGCAATGAGCAAACCCGACATAAAAATATGTTGGTGTGTATGTGTGTAGGACATACAGTTTCCACGAAGGACAACCTAATCACACTCGCCGTTTCCCAACTTTTGGTATACCCTCCCCCCCCCTCACTCCCCCTCTTTCGTCCATTAGTTTCTTATCATCCCCTTAACACGAGCACATAATTCGTTTTGGCAATATCCACTAATAAACGTTTTTTCCCCCACATTCGTTTCCCGCTGCCTTCGCCCGAGATCCTTAAGCGAATGTGTTCTCCGCATATACACCATTACACAAAAAAGCTGAAAAAAATCTTTCGCTTACGTGTGCGTAAGGACATAAATTTTCATATCATATTTCCGCGCGGTGGTGGTTTTGTGCGAGCTAACCAACAGCCCAACGATAATGTCCACCAAAAGCATTCCTTGAAGGAAACTCCGGCACTGATGAAATGAGATCGTGTTTCTTGTATTGATGAGTTTTATCAGTTAGTTCTTTCTGAAGAGTATTGTTTTGAGTATTAAATTGGTATTATGATGATTTTTAACCACAATACTAGGATGCATGTAAAAAGAGATCTATAAGAGTTTGGTTTGAAAAATTTGTTTAAATATTTATCATAAAATTAAACAATATACAAAACTGCTTCGGACAGCTTTCGTTTCAGATAGCTGAAGTTATTTTTTAAACCCTTCAATTTAACAACCATTACGTGCTTGATTTTTAACCACGCTCACACGATTCCTCCTCCTCCTAGTACATAAAGAAAGCGTCGGCCAAGGCGGAGCAAAATAAATAACGTTTCAGAATATAATTAAAATCATACATGAAAACTTTCATCTCCACTTGCTCCGATCAGACCAATATTCCTTTCCTTTCACCATCGTTTCTGTTTATATAGAAAACGAAAAATGGAATCATATTTTCTTTTACCTCACCACCACCACCCTTACGCTTGCACCGTAGCCATTTTGCTAGCTCTCGATGTCTTTTTTGCCGATGTTTGACAACGTTGATGCCCATTACCTATTATCAAATCCCAATAAGTTGCTTTCGGGCGGTTCCGCTGATGAGCACGTTCCATGCCGTGCCAAAGGTGCGGCAATAATGGCGAAGAAACCCATTCCCCAACTTCAAGAGGGATAGAGGCGGTAAAACACCATGCACGTGCTTCACATACGAGCTCTTTTTTCATAACGCAATGAATGTTTTTTTACAAAAATGATGCCACCACTATCGATCGATGGTCGTGGCTAATTCGAAATAGTTCGAATTTTATCCCAAATCGGCAGGAGAGATGATAATACGTATATTAAAAGGGTAAATTAAATGTAAACAACATAGTAACAATAATAATAGTGACTAAAAAAACTAAAAGTTTAAAGAATTCGTTATTTGACTACAACACCAATATGAAAACCAAAAAAGGTATCGGAAACGAAATATAACGTCATCTACAAAATGAATAATTGGGTAAAATATAGCGTTCTTTGAGTTGTTACTTTCTCTAATTTATTGAATTAGAAATAATTTATTAAATTCAAATTTTGTTAGAGCTAGTTTAACGTTCGCATAGCAATTTATTATGATTCACCCGCACCCTTTTCCGGGCACCGGACGGTTCCAAACCAATATCTTGCATTTGAATTCTCGCCAGAGGAAGATTTTTTTTTATTAATATCAGTTATCCCCCGCAGTACCTTCCCAACGCGAACAGCCGTCCAATGTTCCGCGAACGGTCCGTTTTGTGACATAAGAATTTCCATTAGAGCGCACCATGTATGAAAATTTGATTCAAACACCTCACCCACCTCCCTTCCCAGGCATGTTCCACAAACCCACGTGGCCTCCAGCTACTGTTAGTATGTTATTTTCTTTTTCAAGAAAAATTCTAACATCCTTTCGCGTGGTACAAAAACACACACAAACACACATTCGAGCTCTCGCCATTCTTGGAAGCAGCAAAAGCGAAACAAACACACACACACACACACAGCGTGCAATCCGATCCAAGCCATCCATCAAGCGCTGTCCGTTTGGTCCGGGTCGGTCGAGTCCTCTCCGGTGGCCAAAGTATACACAATTTCTTAATTGTGTTATTTCAAACAAAGAAGGCGAAAGAAAGGATAAACATTCAACCGAACCTTCACGTCCCTTCCCACCGGTGGGTGCTTTCACCGATGCTCCTCTCGGCCGTGCGCGCACAAAAACTCACACATACACACGTGCTCATATGTGTCTTGCGGCAGGGGAACGGCACGGTGACAGGGAAACACGGTGGGACGCGTTGGGAAAAATGAAAAATACTTTTTTGCTTCTTTGAAAGTCCTCTTTGCTCTTCATTTCTTTCAGAATAGGGGAACGTCTTCGGGCGTGGTGGGAGGGAGAGTGGGGAACATTAAACTCCTCACTGGCAACTCCGGCGGCCCTCTCGCTCCGCAGAAACCCCTCACCTTTTCACCCTGCACCCGCAGCTGGGTCGGTATAGCAACGACAGGCAAGAATGGAACCGCCGGCGTGGAGGCAAACTGGTGGTAAATGAATGTGTTTGCGCTTTCGTAAGAAGTGAACGAGCATCTTTGTATATGATAAGCAGCAACAGCACCATACCCACCGAAACCGGCAGCATCCTTGTGCGCTGCTGGCTATTGGGTAGGAGGGTAGGAAGAGTTTTCGTGTGTGGTGTGTGTTTTTTTTCTTTTTGTTGGAAAATATGGTCAAAAAAGTGGCGTCCACACATCCGCGAGACAGAGCGAGCGAATCTCGTCTTTATTCACGCTTTCTCTTACTCAAACACGGACACAGACACGAACGAAATCCGGTTGGCCACCTACGAGCAAAACATTCGCGTCGCTTCACCCTCCCTTTGCCGGTGGGAAATGAAGCAAAAATGATGAAAAAATGTTTCCTAAACCGGCGTACCCGGTGTGGTGGTCCAGAGGAGAAGACTGAAGATTTCTTAGTTTTTTTTTATTATTTTTGTCAGCTCTTACCACATATGCCAGCTTGCACACATTCGGCTTTCACCGCGACGCACTCTAATGTGCTTTTTGGTATGCCTATCGTCCGCTCGGGCTGCCCCATGCTGTGGAGGACAACGAACGCGCCACTCCGTAGAGACCATCATTAGACGCTGATCAAAATCAGATGGTGGTGGTGGTGATGGTAGTGAAGAAAATAAAAAATTATCATTATCATCAGTACTCCCGGCTGGGACAGAGGGGCACGCACACTAAACTAACATTTACCGAAGGCCATTGCACTCCTGGCCGAACATCTACTTTCGCTTCCGATATCTATTTTTCTTCTGTCTGCTCGCACACCGCCACCGCTCGGCGCATAAGTTGGCGAGGGTTTTTTTTTATATTTTTCCCCCGATCGTTTTTATCCTTCGATTCGTTTCGGGTGAACCACTCGGGCACAGCAACAGACTTTTTTTTAATTACGATCCACGGCGTACCCGTCCAAGTCCAAGCGAGCGCTGAGAAGAAATAAAAAACAAGCACACGAACTGGTCGGATGGAAAAAAAGGGATGATGAGAATTCCCGACGGATTCACCCGGCCATGGAAGCCCGATCTGGACCAGAGAGGGGTGGAAAAATCAAAACTACCCTTCCGAACGCGTACGGTACGGTCCTATTGATACCGTTCCGATCGATGTCCTCGTGCTTCGACGTGAGCCCAGGGAACGAGAGAAAAGAGCGAACGGTTGGCTCAAGATGCTGTGCCTTTCGCTCAAATGGACGTCCTGCGACGGGCTGAGAGAAGTAATAAATTATAAATAAGCAATACAGATGCGGCCAAAATCTTCCGTATCCCGGGGAAAGGCGATGAGGAGATGGAAGTGAGCCAGGGTTGTGTGCACAGTTTTTTTTTTATTCGGTTTTGCTCGGTTTTCTTCATTTTATTTTACTTTAGCTGCTTCCGGGCACCTTTGCGGATTATTGGTTTTCCGGGATTTGAAGAATTTTGCAACCGGATGAAAGCATGAAGCAAATTTTAATTTGCCCTTCGTCCTTAAAACGTTTCCTGGTTTGATCTATGCACTACTTTGCATAGTGCATGAATCATAAATGTATAAGAAATTTTCATCGAATAGATTCTCAATTATATTTTTTATAATGTAACTCATCTTTGGCTTTTGGCTTGGAATTTTACATTTTAAATACACACGTGTTTTTGTTTTACAAAATATATTTTGTGAAGCAATTCATGAAATATGTTGAGTTTTATTTCTGTGTCTCTTATTTTAATTCACATATGAAAACATGAGGTATCGTTTTTACGGATTTTTCTACAAAATAATCTTAGACTTTTACTTTTTACTTACATTGCAGTTACATCAGTGAAAGTAAATAAAAATATAACTTGTTACAAGCAGGTGCAAAAATGCTGGTTACAATACAACAGATTTAAGAGTTATTTAAAAATCATTATAAACTTGATAAATGTAATTTATTGTCAGGTTCTTCTCAGCCAATGGTTAAATTGGTTCCTCCATATTTTACACCATCGATTCCACAAACACTAATAAATCGAATCTACCGTTACTGTTGCTGTCAGTGCGAAGTTATACACACGATGAAGAAGAGGGTGTTTAAAAATTGGAAAAAATGAAAGATTGCGGTCCTGATCCCTTTGCCAGCTCTGACGAGACGAAATTCGGAGCGTTAAATCAGGGATGGAGAAAAAGAGCGAAAAGTGAAAAATCAATAAAGCTTATTGGGTAATATCGTTGCTAACACCCCTTGACAAACCAAATCAAAAGGATGCAGATAGTGAATTTTCAATTTTTCACGTAAAAAGTACAAAATTTGTACAAACCAATCCACTTGAACTCGAAACATTACGTTCCATCATCTAATTTCTTGATTATACTACCACGTATCGAATATTACCTGTCGATGTGCGTCGATGTCGACACCAACAGACAGTGACAAAAAAAACCCAGTAGGGTGGCTGTTCTCCCGGGACCGTGCTGAAGAAGGAAAAACGCGTACCGAGAAACGATGAAGAACAAAAAATATGAGCTTCATAATGGCGTGTCCCGTGACGTTGCTGCCGGACGTTGCTTTTTAGCATCCGTCCGTCCTTTTGCTTTGCTACCACACTTTGATTATGCTACTTTTTTGTTGGCTCGGCGTACTATCTTTTTTGAGCACATTTTTTTCTCCTTCTCGCTCCACGCATAAAGCAAAACGATTCTCGCATCCTTGCCGTTCTTTACACCGGCCAAAAAACAGAGTGCAGAACGCTGGAAATAATAACATAATTCTGTTTACGTGCATAATTTGACCGGGGAGTTTATTGGAGGCTGTGTGGGTGGGTGTACGGAGTTCTTCCTCCCACCGACAGTGGATATTGCTTATAATTTTGCAGCTCACCTGCTTGACCACCTTCCCATGCTTCATGCTGCCTAGCAGCTGGGTTTGTGTATGTATGTGTGAAAAAAAGGTTCGACTCTGATCCTTTGCACGGTATGATCCGGCCACCGTGGTACGAACGGTACGGCCAGGTTCAACCGGTGCTGCTGCAGCCGGTAATGCTTTGATTCCCGCTGGGAGGAAGAGCCATCCCCCCCTACGTCCAAACCTATCCCTTCTCCTTCATTCTTACCCGCACTGCTCCGGTTTTGATTCGTTATCCTTAAAGGAAAAATAAATAATTTCAGGTCTTTCGGGTGGTGCGGCGACTGCTACATCGGGCTTCTAGGTTTCTATTCAGACGCGCACAGGGTATATAGAGGATGCCAAATTTTGAGCGAACACACCGAGATGAAAAAAAAAACACCAAGCTGCTAATAATTTAATAATAATGCAAAATAACCCAACAAAAAAAACGATCTCGGTACAGGGGCAAAATTTGGGCATTACTTTTGCGTCTTGTTTGCTTCATTATGGATGCATAAAATTGACTTTTTAGGCAGAGTGTGGCATCGTAGTGGAAGGTGTGAAGGCGCACCAGCGGGATGCTTATGAAAAATTATGTCTTGATCTGTGCCGATTACGAAGGCAATTACGTGATGGTGTTTCGGGAGGCAGCGTATCGATTTTTCTACCGGTGTAAAGTTTGTTTTTGCGGATATGGGCTCCGGACATTATATGCAGGTGAAACTTGAGCTAGTAGCAGGTTTTTAAAATGGAAAATATGTTTATTTATTGAAAAACTATTGAATTTATTATTGTATGTATAAATGGAAAATATTTTTATTTATTGAAATTTAAAATTTTCACACATTTACAACAATTTTTCATGTGATTTGAATTGCATTCCCTTTTTTGCTTGATTTCTCATACTCTTTTTCCCACAAAAACAAGCACCAATTTCCCACGAAGATAAATTTCCCATTGACTCCAGTATCGCTTAACCTCCGCAACCGAAGGTGACAGAAAATTCCCAACGCAAACAGAACCCTCTTGAAAAACGGCTCCATTTCCCTACGAAAGCAAGGGTTGTGTTTAATTAACCTGTTGCTGCTTGTAGAACTCCCGGGAGCTGACGCCGGCAATTAATTAAGCGAGCAATTTGTGGCTGTTTAACACCAGCTTCATCGGTCTCATCGTTGGTATCATCATCATTTACGTGCTTCTGACTTTTCCTGCCACCCCTTTTTTCAACAACTTGCTGCAACGGTGAATGGAAGAGTTGCTCTCCGTTGCGATCTCTGTGGAAACATAATGGCAAAGTGAGTGACAGTTGGGGGTGCATGTGGGAGGAACTTGTTTGCTTTGCTCGTTGGCAAAAGAATGCTCTCTAGGGGTAAAAGTGTTGACGATGGAATTAGGTGATTCAGTGGTAAATTGGAGGGTTTCTTCTTCACTTTTGTCAGGCACACGAGAGTGAGAAAAATAAGATTGTTGTAATTAAAATGGATTGTTTGTGAAGTGAATAATATTGAAATTAATTTCTTCCCGTGAATTTGTGTAAACCTACCTATTGTAATTGATATTTAAGTTTGTTTTTTACCAAACCATGAAACTATCAAAATGTATGTACTTTTTAATTGCTACATTTATTGTTTTGTCGTTTCTATAACGACCGTTCTGGCGTTCATTATTTATCATTATTTATTTATCAACAATTCTATTTCATTGATTTTTTAATTTTTTGAAATTGTTGTTGAAGTTTTGAATTGTCTTTAAAATATCTAAAAACGTCATCGTTATTAGTATTTTAAAATAAACATATACTGCTTTCGTACAATACATGAAAGTAACTCTTGTTAATGTTGGAAATATTTGTGAAAAAAAACTATGGAAACAAAATCTGCAATCGCCAAATATTGGAAAATATTATTCATGTTCTGTTATGATTATGATGATACCTCATTCTCTTCTGCATACTCCCTCAACTAGTACCAGATATTTGATTGATGATGTCCTCATTGAGCGAATCTCACATTACACACGTTTCATATCCTTGGTGTTTGTTTCCTTCCCATTTTAGAGGGTTAAAACGCGTCAGTTGCTCTGTGACCGTAGCGTAATTCAAGCGAACCCCAGCATTAATCCCCCAACGTGGAAAACTCCGCCAAAGAAAATCGATAGGAAATGGTGCAAAAGTAATTAAGCTTCTCGGCTGTCTCGTTAGCGTTACATCACCTGCAGCACCGTTACCCCCGTCACAATCACCACCACATTTACCATTTGTCACGAACCAGCTGCCCTTTTGTTCCAGCTTGAAGCGCCCGGAAACATGACACACTAATCACTCGTAACGCATAAATTATAAATCAAATCATCATTCATCATAATGATTATCTTCGCACGTTCGGCACCCGCTTCTCCCGGGAATGAGAGAAATTATCGTTCCGGCGCGACGAATTGTGCCCCGAGTGAACCAATCAAACCCGAGCGCGGGTGCGAATTGGAGTGAGTTCGAGCTCATGAATAATTATGCAAAAGTTATGAAATCCTCGACCTGCAACCTCGAGCTGATGAGGGGACTACCTGTACACTGGCACCAAGCCACCAGTACTGTTGATGCGGTCGGTTGTTAATCGTCTGATGACTGAGTAATCAACTCGGACCTAACTATTTCTTCCACGCTCGATATGAGCGAAGCGTACAGATAAAAGGTGATTAAAATACGGGCTGTACACACATACACACACACACACACAGAAAGTGATGTAATGAAGCGTAACATATTCCACCGAAGGATGAGTGTTCCGTCCTGATGAATGATTTCGAATCAAACGACATTCACGGCACCGCGTCCGCACCGGATAGCCGGAAGTGACGAACCCTTTTTCTGGAAACTCACCCACGACACTGATCATGACGCACGTTTTGGCGTCGAAGCGGATGAGCCGGGGACACTCGATATGTATTGTTATATGCCCGATGCGAACGACGAGCAAACGAATGCATACTAATGAGTCCTCGAGCTCGTCGCTCCTCGTGGGCGATAATAATGACCGGGATCTACCGGGAGTTGGGGCTTCGCCCGTTTGGGAGACAATGTCCTGCATGGGAAATGGAGGAAACCGGCCTATCCTGGAATGGAAACGGTGCCCCCAACGAGTCCGTCATTGCATAATGTAAATCATAACGGACAAATGAGTGATGTAATGATCAATTATCGGTCGTAGCGCAAGCGGGAGGGGACGAGAACACATATTGTCACATACCAGCAAGCAGTACAAGGATCGTTATTATTGGAAGCAAATTGAACGCGTAATGAGCTAAGTGCGGCACCGTCCACCGGCATGTTTCTATAGCTTCATCATAAAAAAGCGGCTGTATTTATCGTGATTTAAAGACTCTTTTGTTAGTGAAGGTTTTGCCATGAGTTTTATGTATTATTATTTTTTATTTCAACTGGTGTTTAAAAGCGGTAAAAAAAAATTACCAATCAGGTTTCCCTCTTCAATTATGATTTACTATTGCCCAATACAATAACATGCTTTTCATAAACATACTTATTCGTTACAGAGAGATTTATCATTAAACTATTGAGCATAAATGCATATCCTATTCCAGCTTGCAAGTACATAAAGAAAATAAATTAAGCCAGTGTAATTACTTGATTGGTTAAAAGATTCTTCCTGTTTTAGAGAATTTCTATGTGACCAACAATTTAATAACAATTATTGCTTTAATACATATCGATATCGTTTTCTCACTCCTTCTCAAATCAACTGTCCACGATTAAATGCTTTCCCACGAGGTATTTGCTGCTTTTGATCCCTATCTAGAGCAATTAATTCTCATCCAACACCTTTTCCTATCTTCTTATCCCCCATCAACATCATCTTCAGCTCTCATTTCACACGCAATCCAATTGTCGATTGACCGAATCCGAAGATCGGCCAAATGAGGATTACTTACCGATAAAACGCAATCGAACCCCGGATGTCCAGCAAACAAACAAAAAAACTGCCATCCAAACAATCTAATTGATCCAATTAATGATGTTATAGTTCTAGTACAATGCCTGAAGTTTCGATTATACGCAACAACACCGACCCTATCCGGAAACGCGCGTCTTAATAATACAGGTTCCCACATTTCCTTTCTCATACAGTTTGGCACACGTCCCGAATACGCGGGAGTATGTATGCGTGCGAATGTTTACATTC
>JXWZ01008081.1:0-10870 GCA_000956215.1 Anopheles farauti No. 4
ATCATCTCTTTAAAAGAGTTAAACACAGAACAGAAGGATTTTTCTGCTACGTCAAGTGGAATTCATCTCAACTTTGCTACCTCGCACACGAATACCTGGAATCGTATAACATCGCAAGATCAATCCACTTGTTCCACACTTCCACCTCCACCGAAAAACCCGTCCCGTCATCACGTGCCGGTGTCGGTAAATCCAACTAGAATATCTTGTATAAATCAAAAAAGTTCAAAAGCTTTGACACCCGAGTGACAGGTGTTAGTTTTGTGTGCCGGTACACAAGACAGTGGCCGGTATGTTTCACGTTTCGGTGCGCGGTAGCAACCTTTCGCTCGGGGCACATACCGCGCACCGCCACTCGAGGTGTATAACTTTTTTTTTTTCATGACTCACACCATTGGCACCATCGTTTCAAGGTTGATCGCGGATTGAAGCATCACGTTCGTGACGAGTATTGAAGTATTTTCAATTTCTTACCCATCAATCTCGACCGCCCCGGATCGGGTGATAAGCAAGCACTGGTAGCTGGAAAGTGAAAACGTACAAAAACAGACAAAAACGATCATTTTCTCATAAGAAAGTGCTGCTCCGTGCGCTTCAAACCCATCCCAAACGACTTTGCAGCGCGTTTGAAACGTGAAACGTGCAAAGAATGTAGCTTTGAGAATTTGTTTTAGTTCGTACCGACACGGGATTTTCCTAGGCCTCCTAGATTATAACTCTGAAAGCTTATGATCTCACAGACTGCGCGCAACGTTCTCGTTTCATTGCATAAGTTTAGGGGTAGTTTTGGATCGCCGAAAACGGTACGAAAAGTATACAAAGCACGTTGCAGCACGTAGAGCATAAATTTTGTCCTCCGAAGCAAGCATCGATTATCAGATTCGAACCGTCCAATAAATAGTTCAAGCTGAAGCTGAAAACCCACACCGATGGCACCATATTTTTTAGCACGAAGAGTTATCTGTAGCAGCGTAACACAAAAAAAAACACCTCGAAATCCATCGACTTACCGGTTAATCACGTCGCAGTGCCGTTTTCTTCGCCACCGCCAGCGGAAGGTGAGAACAATTTTGCGTCGCCTGACAAAACTCCGAGCACGTAGAGCGCCAACGAATAAAAGTATTATCGTACCTCTGTGCTTGCGCCGTTTGTGGCTCCCGAAACTTTTCCACCTCCGATTGCGAATTCCATCGGTACGCGCATTTGTTGTAAAGTTTTGCCCTCTCGGCTAAAGATTAATGATGGAGAAATGATCGGTTTTTGGTGTTTTCGACACAGGGAGCAAGTTTTGATTCTAGGGTAAAACAAAAAATAACATGACCGGTGGCAGATATTAAACGAAATTAAATTGTCGAAGTGTTGGGAAGGCTTTCGTAGAGCTGAAAGATTAGACACTAATATTTGGTGTACAGATTTATACAATTAAAGGAAAAGTTATTAATGAAAAAAAAAACATAACTGAAATTTGTTCAAAAATATATTGCACATTTTCAATTCGTTTCCAATTTTCGTTTCCAATAAAAAGAATAAAAAACTAAAATGTTATTAAACGTAACAACCCCAAAAGAAGACAAAAGCTACAACATCTGTTCTACCGCTAATTTCCGGTACCACCCGAGCCATATGTTATTCGTTCGATTCTTTCACAGCGCCACATCGCCATTAAACGAGGAACGGAAACAAATTTCGAAAGCGAAAAACAAAACGACCAGCCCAGCGTGATCGATTTCCCTCGCCGCGCATCCGGTTCCGGATGATCAAAGTGGTGACATAGTTCGGTGGATGCTCGGTGGACCCGAAGCGAAGAATGTCGCCAAGACCGAGCACCGGAACCACACGGCCACCGCACCAAGACTGCGCAAAACTGCACACTCAACGAATTCGCCACGTTAGGCGACGGGGTCGGACGGCAGGGTGGGGCGTTACCCGTGGCAAACGAATAATTCAAAACTTTTACGCTGACCGTTCGCCCTCCGGCGGGAGAACCGAGAACCACAGTGCCGGAAAATGATTTACGGTTTCGTAACGGATGACCGAGAACTCGGCTTCCGGTGTCCGGCTTTCCTTTGCTCCCCACCCCCCACCGGGAGGGGGCGTGACCGTTTGCGGGGTGCGAAACATCGCGTGAACATCGATTCGGCTTCGAAGAAAAATCGAACTCGTACGGCTGAGAAACCGCAAACGATAGAAAAGCCACCGAATATCCGAAAGAGTTATGCTGATATGCGATACCGAGGGTGGCCACGGACAAGCGACCAGACAGACAGTTTGCCAAGCGAAGCCAAGCCATGTTCGTGCATTGTCTTGCCGGGTAAAAACCACAAGTTCCGTTTTCCCGGACTTCCTCCACTTACTGCAAACTCTTTGTCGGCATAGCCAAGGAATGTAGGACAATATGGGAGGAATTCATTATGCATTTTTTAGGTATAGGAATAAATGTACCAATACGATTTTTGTGTTACTTAAAATTTGTAGAAAAGAAATTAAAATAAGGAAAATATTGATAATAAAATCAGTCTTTTGAATACATGCATTATATAAATAAATTGTAAATAATTTGTGAACCTTTTTTGTTAGATTATCTCGAGTTACTTAATCTCGACCCTCAGCGAAGTGACCGGCTCTCTTAGCAGTAATCTTTAAACAAAATGTCCACATTTTTATCCCAATGTGTTGCTGCTACTCGACAAGATCGACTAGAACGAAACCTTCCTGGTTTGCTGGTACGTAAGGAAGCCACTCAAAGGAGTTGACCAGTGGGCGACTAGCGCGACCGGAACACTTCTTAGACACGGATCAAACCCCGGAGAGCTCGTTTCAGCCTTTCCCTCCAACCTCCCACCACCATGCGCCGTCAATCCTTCGGAAACAAGCCAACAAGAAACCGTAGCAAAAACCCGCACCCACCCCTTAATGGAATTAAACTTTTGTTCTTGATAGCGTGAAAGAGTGAAAAATATACTTTATGGCAGCGTCGGTGCACGGGGCAAAACATCGATGCTTAGCAATTTCGCTCCGTTGCAACGAGACCGAGCGAACCACCGCACTTCGCTTTTGCTATTCATGTATGCAGTTTGGGTCGGTTGGTAGGTCGGTCCAGGCGTCCTTGCACAAAGCGGGCGCAACGAACGGAACGTTAGGTGTCGAATGATGTGAAGAGTGAAGGGAAATTTATACTTTTCCTTAGCCTTTGGCTTGCGTTGCTTTCTACTTTGCGAGAAATCGGACGGCAGCGATCAGATCGGCTGCAATAGACACCATTCTATTCGCTTCTTTACGATGCCTAACACACATGCAACGAGATAATGGCAGTTGAATAAGGGGAATAATATTTGCACAAACGCACCGACTAGAAAATAGTTGAGCTGGTGAAAGCTGGTGGAGATTTCATGATGCAAGTGTTTTGATAAAAATGGCTTAAACTATACATGAAATGTGATACTCCATTCGCACGTCATTAGGGAAATAGTGTAGCGTAGCGAATTTTTCCTCCGTTCGAATAAAGAAGCACCAGTAGATGCTGCCCTGCTGGATATGCTGTCTATATTTTCTCTCGCCACTAGCCACGAATGCGAAACATTCAAAGCAAGTGTAAATGTATGTTTTCCTTCGGAAATTGAAAACAATAAATTTAAGTGGATGCTGCCCCGAGCTGACACGGAACGTAACTTGCGCCGGTGGCGATGGATGTTGGTCGATTCGAGTCCGGAGCATGTGTTGGGCCGTTCGTGTTTGAGGTAATCCACTCTGCTGCAGCAACGGTGCAGCGAGAAGGGAAACACTGTTACAGTTTCTGCAAATCAAAGGCTAATATAAGTTGAGTAGTTGCGGTGTAGAGATGTTTTTTTTTCGCTACGGAAAGCTGCAGGCTCTAATGAACAAGCAGATATATTGTAGCAAAATATGTACACATTTCCCTGTCTACTCGTGTGAGAAAGAATAAATCTCTTTGGGTTTTGAAAATCTGGATATTAAAAAATAGTAATAATATATCCATTTTGAGCAATCAAAACAATATGCAGCAAATAACACATTGCATACATTTAGGCGTTCAAGTAAACGCGATGCACTCGATTCCCATGACATTTTAAAGAGGCACGTTAAAAAAGGGTTATAACCAAGCCTTTACACAGCAAATCGTGGCGAAAAATCGTCCCGAACAGTAAGTTGCATTTTGCGATGTTTTCCGAATACTGTTTTGCAACAGTTCGAGCAGAATGCATCTGTTTCCGGAGGGGCGTAAGTTTTTCTTGTTGTTATGTGTTAGTATTCATTTCACCACCCTGTGCGGTGCAATTTCTCTTCGTTTAGCACCGTGCACGTGCACAAACCGCGTCTGCCGGCTGATACCGTGCCCGTGTAAAACAGGGGTCACTTCAGGTCTCGCCCGTTACGTGCCAGCGAAGCAGCCGTGCAGCAGTAGAGAAAAGAACACACTCCTAGGGTAAAACGCAAAACTTTTAAGCGATTCCAAACTTCCACACAACACCGACGATGCGCTGACGTGCAGGTATTGCTGCGCGTGAGGCGTTTTTTTTTACGGTCGCTTCACTACCCACCGCTGAAGAACTAGTCAGATGAAAAGTGCATGAAAGTGCATGCGCGCACGCTCGATCGACAGACACAACGCAAACTCGGAATGGGTTGGAAAACGCTCGCAATATGGTCGGGCTCGGTTGCTCGGCCGCCCGTGCGCTCTTGCCGACTCGTGACCCAACACGTACGGTCGTCGTGGTAAAAATGCAAATACTTCTATCCACTCCAGCTTCCCACTCCTCCGCCAACCGGCGGCGCACAAAAGCTCTCCGAAAGCAGCGGCCAGATGGGAACGCTTCCCTGGGGTCCCAACGAAAAACACCCTCCACCGGTGGAAAAGAATTTCAAACTGCATTTTTCTTCGTTCACTGCACACAAAATACTTTGAATGTCATTCTTCAAAGAGACGCCTGTTGCGAGTGGCAGGGTGAGGGGATGGCATGGGGATTTCAAGTACACCTCGTCTGCTCGTGCGCTTGCCGGAGAAGTCGGTCTAATTTTGCTTCGTTGCTTCGTTGGTTCCATCCATCCATCCATCCATCTATCCCTCCACCGTCCACGTGGTATAGTAATAAGCAGTTTCAACAAGTTGAGGGATGCATTTTCAAAATGCAACAAAGCAGAAAGTATGTTTTGTTTGGGAGAATGCAAAAAAGATACATAAAATCAGAAAAAAAATCTAGTAGTAGTATGTAAGTTAAGTTGCTGGCGAGATTCATCACAACGTTATATAGGAAAGCCTTCAGTCAGTGTGTTCTTTTTCTAGAAATAATTGACGGATAGTTTTGATATGCTTTTTTAAAATTGAAATAGAAATTAAAATCCAGTATCGGGTAAAATTATACAGAAAAACTTATGAACAAAAATAAATTCATAGTTCGATCTGATAACAGTTTACATTAAAATTTTAATGAGAAATATCACACAATATATTATTCTACAAATTAACTGTACAATTCCGAAACTAAATTGCAATTTTATTTTATTTAAAAAATACATTCACTCGCTACACAAACACCGCGGCATCATCTGATTAAAGCCCGACTTCATCCTTCCACTGGACGCACTCGTTGTTTGGCCGCAAAGCATTCGGGCACAAACAACGCTTGCCCACCTTCACGAGTGAGTGTAAATGATGTGGTTAACTTTCGTCCACCACGGCCACCGGTGCAGCGTACGAACACGACGTGAAGCGCAAACACATATTCATCCGGTAAACAGGATGCTGCAGAAAAAGTCAATTCCGGTACCACGTACCACTTGGGACAGGTAAAGCATCCGTCTGAGCGAACGGGTGTGTGCACGTGTGTGTGTGTGTGTTTGTTTGTGCCTGTCTCCATTCTGTTCCTTTGATGTGTTTTAATAAGCTTTTCATCGCCGGTCCCGCTTTACCTTTACGCAGCAGACTGCAAGCGTGTTTTCCTTCTACGCGAACCGTTTCAAACCAACAAACGAATTTGTTGCTGGTACCGCACCACCCGCTACTGGAGCAATCGTTTTTGTCTTTCTTTCGTTTTTTTTGTGTCACGGCAAGCGGGTTGGGATGGTTTTCAACCGGTTTTTCCTTCAACACACTCCGTCGCAAGCGGGGATTCATTTCAGCGTGGAGAAGCGATAGCCAACGATAATGATCTTTTCGTTTTTGTCACTCATCGCATCGCGCCACGAAAGGCGACAACGACGGGGAAAGGTTCGTTTTATTTCAAAAGCCATTTCGTGCAAAATTCGACCCCAAACACGCTAAGTCAAGCAAGAGGTTGTTGCGTTTTTTTTTCTTCCTTTTCTTTGGCATCCTGATGTTTTCCACCACACAACAATCCCGGTGGGCTCGGTGGTCGGAGGATTAGCGTACGGAGTGCTCCTCCGCTAACGTACCAGGGCCCGTGTTTATCCAGATCCCGAACCTCGATCCCGGACCTCTGTTCTATATCCACCGGGTTTCTTGGGGTTTTCGTTTTGTTTTTGCTCCCCGTGCAGGAATTAGTTTTGTTTATTTTTAATTTCATCCTCCATCACACCGTCCCGCTCCTTGATCTCGCCAGGCTTTCCGCGTCATATTTGAACGGAAAGCACCATTGTCGCCTGTCGCAGGTTCAACCAAACGGCTCCACCATCTTCTCTCGCCCGTGCTGATGGTTGGACCAGAAGGTTGATTGCGTTCATTTTGCTCGCCAACTGTACGTATCACAGCATCTTCCGCTCGCAGGGACAGAGAGATGACATCGCATTTCCGGTTAATTCCGTCCATTTCCATTGTTTTACGCGGCGGAGACGGGAGGAATGTGCGGAATGTCGTCGGCGACTCTGACTTGACCTGTGGCACGCACAAAACGCAATCGTGTAAATTTCCTTTCTGATTTATGCTACGGTCATTCGTGCTTTGGTCCCAATTTTGGTCAGTGGAATGGAAATATACCACAATCGGGGAAAACGAACAAAACAGCCACCGAGATGAGGGAGGCAGTTGTAGAAACGTCGCAGAACAAGTCAAGGTCTCTAGCTTTAGGCAATCGATTACTGAAGTCGTGATTGGAGACTCCTTCTTTTTGCTCGATTCGATCCAGATAAGACGCATACTACAGAAAAAAAGAGAAGATGATAAGCTTTATGAAAAAACAGACAGTGATGCAGTTATAAATATTACTTATTATTTATTATTTTAACCATACAGATAATTTGGTTTTACTAATTTAATATACATTTAAATCTTTACAAATGTTTACTAAATTCTCAACACAGCTGCTAGAAACTTATAAAAGATTCAAAATAAAACAAATGGAAACAAACCCATAAAAGAAAGCAAAACAACGCACTTACCTTTATGTCCGCTGGTGATTATTTCCTTTCCTTTCATCTCAAGAGTATCTAGGGTTTCATAGTCTTCTTTTTTTTTGGTTTGGTTTCATCTGCTGATGTGACCGGAAAGGCTCAGCCGGTGTTGCTTTAAATGCACGTAGCGAATTAAGATGAATTATGCTGCGGGGGATTTTTGGAAGGTTATTTTCCCTGCCGTCCACTCCCCTGTCTTACAGCCGGGGACGCTCATACGGTGTCCGCTGATGATTTATGTGGTAAGGCACAAAGAAGAAGAAGAAAAAAACAAAGTCACCAAAGAAGAAAACCGAACAATAGCAACGCAAAACGTAAACGATGATGATTTGGTTTGCAGCAACGGACAAACAAAAGGATATTGATTGCAGGATGGAAAAGAAAGCAAATCCGTACACAAATGGTGTACGGCTCGTAAAGATAGTGTGGCTGCTGTGGAGAATTTATGATTGTATACTCGCCGGGTTTTGTGTGCCGTGCGCTGTTTAAGAGGATGGTTCCATCGTTGATTTTACAACAACTGACCGTAAGTAATCGACCCCAGAAGAATTGTTTTTTTTCTCGCCCCTAAACAAACCGAACCGTAAAGATCGAACAAAGAACCAGTGCGAGACTTTTTCGAATGCAAAGTGGCTCCTGAGACGGGAATTACATCACAGCCACCGTGGAAGAAAGGCGTGCTGATGTGATTGATGTTGAGGTTGTACCTTGTACCCGGTTTAGGTCACCTCTCCACCCACTTCGCTTACGCTGAATAATGCAGCTGCTTGAGAGATAAGGCTAATTTGAAGCTGGTTTGAATATAAAAAGAAACACATGACAAACAAACTAAGCTAAATCCTTCAATTAATTAGCATACATCCACACAGCTCGGTCGTATGCCGAAATTGTTTTCGTTCAATTAATCTAATCCTTTTACGATTATGGTTGGACCTGTTTGGCTTAAACAGATGTGCCGTCTTGCGTGAGTGACCTTCCGCTTTGGTTTGCTTATCCTTTACGTTCGATTGCTTCGACAAACGAGCGGGGCTCGCCCTTACTTCACCGAACCCCGAATGCGGAGCCTGGTGCTGTGCTGCTTGTGCTAATGAAAAAGTACGATCCAAGTCAGAGCGACACTGCCAATCCATAAAGCACACATTCGCCTGCGCCCCGTTCCACACACGGGGTAGCAACTCCCATTAGTCATACCGCATGTGTGCGTGTGCATACCCGCCGGACCTCGGGACACCCACCCGGAGTAAATTATGCGTGTACAATTTATCTTCCCAACTATGCGAACGATGCCCACTAAGTAAACGTTTCTTCTACATATATCATCATTACGAGGATGGGGTGGAAAATGTGGTTTTGCGTGCCTCCTTTTTTCCACGCTCTCGTGCGCTCTTGAGCCGCTCTTCCCGTACCCCGCTCCCTGTGTTCCCTTAGAGGTGACTGTGTCGTTACGGGACTCCGTTTGGCGTCTTATACACTGTATTCGCGTTCCCATGTAGTAACCCATTATTACTCGAACAACTTCTCGCATCTCACCGCGTCTTGCTTCCCGCTAGTCATTATGGCCCTCACGGGAACACGGCCGGGACGGTGTGTATGTGTCATTTACGTTCCATTCCGAGAAGGGAGAAGTTTGCAGCTCGAGGAACTTGATGATCCTGGTATGGGAAGCGTCGTCGGTGGAGAAGGTTGCGAAGCCATCAACATACCTTCACTCAAATGGGCAGACTTTCGAGCGTAAGCGATTGCGACGGATCCGGTGGGAGCTTAGCAGTGAGCTAAGAAATCATTGGGAGGCATTCGCACCAACGCACCAACAAGCAGTGCATGCACAAGTTGTTAAACAGTAGTAAAAAATATTGACAGAAGGTTGCATCTGGCGATTGTTGCAGCACGACACGGTGTGCAATATTATTAACTCGATATAGACTTACAAGCAATGAACATTTAAGCATAACTTTAGGCGCTTTAAACTGAGACACGCTTAGCTATTTTAACTGCTTTTCCAATAACGCTGCCTTCTTTTCCATATCATTCTATATTCAAGTCAAATGTCAGTCAGCTGTTAAGTTTGATAATTGCCATTCTCCCAGTCAAAATCGCTAGTTGTCGCTAGAAACGGCGTTATATAAATTGATTGCAAAATATTTACGAAATTTGCGACAAACGCATTTCATCTTTGCCATCACTGTAGTCAGCACACCAGCACGCATGTCGGTGCAAGGATGCAATTAGATGAGATTATACAATTTTACAACGCTCAGCTTCCAGGGCGGCGCTTCGCAAGCTCCCCGCTTCAACCACCACTTCCATCACCGGACGCTACACGACTGGCAATAAAGCATATTTTCAAACCACACAGCTTTCCACAACTCCGAGATTCCGCTGCGATGAAAACGTCCGCCCGAACTCGACTCGGGGACGATGGTGTCGGTGTGTTTTGAAGTGTTGAAAATAGTATCGTCAAGCGGTGGGAGCATTGGATGTGTACCGCTTGATATCAAGTAAGATGATGAAGCACTATTGAGAAACCGAGCAACATCATCACGGTGGCGGTGGTTGGCTTACACACGAATCGTACACGTTCGAAAGGATTCCGGATCCTTTGCAATGGCGTTCATTAGCTGCCAGAATGTGTACAGTAAGCCGCATTAGCTGCTTCGTGCCCCGAGCCAAGAGACAACGAGACGATCCACCCCCAGCGAGTGACGATAAATCCGCTCCCCGAACCGATTGAATAGGATCACATATTTGGAAAGAGATGCAAGAAATGCTGGTTGCCACTCGCGCTACCGGTGGCTTGTAATTTGACACTCATAAACCTGAACATTCTCATCGTCCCCGCTCACACGCTTGCCTTCCTTGCGGTGCTCTTTACTAAAGCACCGGGTATCGAGAAAAAAATATGTTTGCTGACATTTGCTGTCTGACACTGTTTGACAACGGCCCAAGCGTTCCCATCCACCACAACCGCAACCTCCTCCCCAACCCTTGGAGGGTGGGATCGGTTTTTACTTGCCAAACGTTTTGGGTGCGCGTTTTTTTTCTTTCTTCTTTTCACCGCTTCTTCTTTTACCTCCAGTATCGAGTTTTGGGGTTGCCGACTGTCGCAAAGACGACTCTATTTGATGCTTCAATGGGCATCGTAATTGGATATCTGTCAAATGATGTACGTTGAAATTGCTTTCCCTATCCCATTTATCTCTCCCGCTGGTGCTTTGCTCCCCGGCCCGCCCCCGTTCGCTTTCGCTGTGAAGAAATTTATCCGAAAAATCATCCACCAATTTGGGAGCGTTTTGTGCCTGTCGTCCTCTACACAAAACGCAGGGAGTATCCCCACTCACGGTGCTTATTGTTCGAGAGCTGCACCCCGAAAAGCGGTACCATTCGGAAGGATGCAATCTGACTGGCTAAACCCAGATCGACAGGTGATGCCGTCGGTGGGAATATTGGGAACCGATTTTACTGCAGCTTATCTCTTGCGAGCGAAGGTGACGATCGAAAGTGGCGA
>JXWZ01008082.1:0-11435 GCA_000956215.1 Anopheles farauti No. 4
ACACAGCGTCTTGTGATCACTACACAACCAGAAATTTAGCGTTCATCTGCGTTAAACAATGAAATATGGATAATAATAGAAATAAGTGTGTTATTTTGCCTTCGTCGGTTCAATTAACTCAGCATTCATAATTTTCATCCATGTACCGTGAGATGACCAAATATATGCAAATCATGACGCTACAGAAATCCACAACGGAAACTCCCCTTTCTCTCTTTCTTTCTGTCAAATTTCATCTCAATCAGCAGCGAAGCATGCTCGTATGCGAGAAAACGTATGAATGAATGAGCTACAGTATGAATGAATGGAGCCAGTTTTTTCAATGAGCCCACCTTTACGTCGAATGTGCTTTTAACCCCATACCAGCTCTACCAGTTGTTGTACGATGAAGGTTTTAGTGGCTTTATGGTCACAAACATCGATCCATACGATCATACCGCATGTATGGGTATACACATGGATAGAGCTTTCGTGCCGTTTTGTAGCATTCGCTGCTGTTTTAGCTACCGAAAGATGTTAGTGCCGGTGATAGTGGTTGAACGAGTGGGCTAAACATCAGACCCAGAATGATGTGCTTTAGGCGAACGGTAGAGGTCGAAGCTGCTGCTACTAGGCACAATGGAAGGAAGGAAACGAAGGGTGTTGTCGTCCGGTCGTAAACCCTTCACAGACCGTAGGACCCACCAATACAGTTTGGCGGCCGTCAGCATGGCGATGGTCGGAAGAGATATGTAAATAGAGTCACAAAATTTATGATACATCTTCCAGTTTTCCTTTCTCTCTTTCTATCTCTATCTCCCACATTCAATTCTGCTTTATTCATTCATTCATTCATTATTACCATACGTATATTCATACTAGCATAGTGAAGTCTTATTTTTTCAAAATGGCTATGCAAAAATCCATAGCTATGCTTAAATTTGTAGCAAAGACTATTTATTGAATCGTGTATAAATGGCAGACATTAATAAATGAAACGTAATAATTTTCCGAATTGCCAAACTCTGAGTTTGGTGTTAAAAATATTAAAATAGTTGCAGTAATCGTGAAATATTATTTTGCAATGCTGTAGAATCGCTGCTTAGGTTAATATTTTTTTTTACCCTTAGTTTCCATGTGCCACGTGAATTTTTATTCAAACACCCTTTGATGGTATCTGCGTTCCGATTGTCCCCACTTATTGTCAGGGTTTAATAGTATCGCCTCTGAGTGTTTCTATTTCACCTGGTCGCATATCGCCGTTCTTCTCCACGTCGTGTGGTAGTTGTTTTACCAAACTGGCTATTGATTAGAATAAATTATAAGCTTATTATTAACCCAACGTACAACGATATGAGAGCCGGTCATGAATGAAGGGTGGCCATTATAGCCCTCTTGTATTCCACTAGCTTTGCCCGCAATCCAGTTATTCAATCGTTGAGAAAAACAATCTCATCGATCGTATAACTCGCATCTTGGCGAACGAAGGGAATGAATTTTATGAATGAAATTCTCAATATGTTACGAACAAACCAAGATCAATCGTGTTCGTTCAACCGATGAGTTGGTGGAACCACAATATTTGGGCCTTTTACTGGCGTCACCGCCTGTGGCGAAAACCTGTCGTTTTGGTTTAAATAGTTCATTTGTGAAGATATCGTTCTTCGCTCAGGTCAGCCCTCAGCATTTATTTTTTTACGGGAAACGGTTTTTAGTTTTAGTTTTCGGCCATGTGAAAGTCAAGAACTGGGGGCCCGTAAGGCACGCTTCCCGGGCAAAGGCAGCGACAACGGTCCCCAGGAGATCAGGGAATCTGTGTGGTGGCTACCTTTGATATTAGCATAAAATTTAATGAGTCTTCCAGAGCCGGTCGTGTTTCGTGATAGTTATTTGATTTCGTATTTCTTCCTCCGTCTGCTGATTGCACTGCCGGTTGACAGACAAAGCTTTGATTGCGGATTGTGAGAAAACGAGGTAGGCCAGCACAATTCAAGCACGAGCATGACAGAGAAAGACGAGTGTTGGTCTCTCCGTGCGTTGCAATCGATCCTCGCCATCTGTGCGGATTGAGAGAAGGTTGATCGCCGGGAAAAGGAAAGGGCGATTGGCTCGATATCAGGTTCAAAACAGGTTGGCTCAAATGAGGGTTCCTCCCTTGATGCGGCGTTGCTATTCTTCACCCGCAACCGCCACAAGCACGATGTTCTCCCCGCTGATCGGGGAGTCGATCTTTAATGAATGGAACCGATGAAGACTTTATCTTCATTAGACGTGCGTAAATAAAGAGAAAAAATTGTATTTGTATCGACTGAGATCGTACAAAACGTTAAATGGATAAAACGTACAAGCTTGACTATCAATAAACAGTGTGCAAACTATCGGAGATTTAAAAATATCTATCTTAATGAAGTGTTTAGGGCGAATTTTTACTAACGGCATATTTAACATTTTAAAATTCGTGACAAGATAGTTAAAAAAAACACTATATTAAATCTACCTTCTACCTTCTACAGCGTGATAAAAACTGCACGAAAGACGCACTTTGTATGCATGATCGAGTAGTCACGATCGGAAGGCTACAAACCAGTTTTAGTTTTATCATTTTCTGAACCAGATACCCATTCCCTTGCTCGTGTGTGAACAATTCGAGGACATTTTCATACGAGAAGAGGTGTCCTGCACCTTAGCCCTGACTTGTTTTGGGGTCGTTGCTCGATATAAATCAAGCGCACTACAACCGGTGGGCTCACCAGCAGGAGACGAATGGAATAGATGAATTACCTTGACCATCAATCAGTCCGTCTGTCAGTCAGTTCACGAGCGACTCTCCGGGCCGCTTAACACCTTTCAATCACGGTTTAAATGCGTTTTTCAGAAGAAAAGTCAGTTAGGTATCATCGCGTGAATATGTTTACGTCGATGACAACACTACCGGCACGTAAGCTTCAACGATAATAGCTTCGAGCCTTTCGTATAGTACATCGTTGTCGTCGTGTGGTTCACCCTGAAGCGCTATGTTTGATGAAGCTTGAGGAGTTCTTGTTGCTGTTTCCCGGCACAGGTGGATCCAGATTCATCCGAATGCATTCGATGCTGGAGTGGTTTGTTGATTTTAGGTAGATGGAAAAGCGGACGTAGAGCAACGGTGGAGGTGGTAGATTGCGACGAGATTTACGATGCCTTGAAGATGGCAATAAATTTAAAAATTTTAGATAACATTCGTCGTGCTCGAGGACGGTTTGGTGTCGTAATTTATGGCTTTCGACCAGTCGACGTAGAATTGACGGAAATCCGTCGGGTGTAAGGTATCTGAAACCAGAGGAACAGCACGTTGCTCCAGGGAACCAGGCAAGGGAAGCATCCCCCCGGGGCAAGGTGGCTCATTTGCAAACGATGATTGCTCAGCATAACTAATCCGATTAGTCCAGGAAGTAGCTGCGGCAGAAGTAGCCTGTGTGAACTGCTCTTGAATGACCAGACGCTCGAATGTGGCAATCTGTCCAACAAGCGGGGAATACGGGAATGAACGAAAGATCGATACCAACCTGTCTTCGATTGCTAAACCGGTTTTTTTTTCTTTAAGCCCCAGCACATGCTACTCTCCTGCTTTGGCCTTACACTTTCTCTATATTGTCTGTCTCATTCGTGTTTGTCCTGCAAAAATCACCTTCCCTCGCGCAATCACTGGATGGCGTCGTTAGCCATCGGAAGTCTATCTTTCTTTATTCAGCGATGGAACAGGATGCGCGTACGTTGAAGCTGCTCCTTCCGCTGCCGATTGATGATGAATGGTACGGGTGGGAGAACAAAAATACAAAAAAAAACACGACCAAAGGCCTCCCTGAGTTCGTCGGTAACTGGATAAACTGGATCTCGAACGACGCGAACGGCGTAAAGATCGTGCACCCAAGGAGCAGGCAAGCCACGCGACCGTTTTCTCATGCTGATAAAAATAAAACGTAAAAAGAGCAACGCGCTACGTTGGGGTATAATCGCCATGCAGCATGCAAACGGCCAGTCATCAGGTGTGCGGGAGCAAGCTTATCCAACACAGTCGCATTTGTGCATCTACAGAGGGTATGCGTTTATCTTTCTTTTTCCATGCCAAAGGACGGGCAGCATGGCCGGCCGTACGTACGCCGGTGTAACTTGATCAACCGTGAGACAGATCACCGCAAAAACGGTTTAGTTTAAAATAATAAAACAACCCGCTGGAGCTTCGACAGGAGTAGCAGCTTGTTTTACCTCGATCTCAGAACATGTGCAGGGGGCTTTCAGAATGGGATGGGAGGGGATGAGTGCGGGAGCACTTGCTCTGGTGCAGATGCTGTTGCGCGGCCGTGCGTGTGCTCCCTTTGGCTGATTCCATTCCTATGGCTGTGTGTGGAACACGATCGCTGTTACGTTCGCGTGGCTCTTCATCCGGTCGATGCTTGCAGTCGTCCGTTTGCAACATGAAGCTGGAGCAGAACTACCAGAAGCGACAAAGAAACAACGTCAGCCACGCGGCCCGTTTGCTTTCCGACACCATCCCGGCTTTCTTGATTGCAATAGCCCTAGGGAAGGAGGAGTTCATATTCCGGTTGGTGGTTAATTTATTGTTATTGTTATGACTTTTACTTCCATCTTGACCGGCGTCACTGGCACGGGCATCCACACAGTATGATGGGAACCACGCTCTCGGGGTTGCTTCTTGGCATTGGGATAATCCTTCCGAGGATGTGGCCATCTCTGCGCTAGCGTAGCGAGCAAGGATTTCTTCAACCATTCAGTTGAGAATGGTGCGCAAAGAGAAAAGTCAATGAAGTCCAGATGCGATGATCCCGATGTATAGTTTTATTGCCAGCGGTCTGATGTTGCTGAAAGTAGAAGTTCGCGGTGAACCGGTCCACTATCCAGCAATCCGCTGTAGGCACACGACTCCGGAGTAATACGTTGATCGCACGTCATTGGAGTAGCTGATGATGATATCAAGATCTACCCATGCTATTTTTAATCACCTGCTCTAGTATAGTTTTCGATCGGTTTACGTAAAATATTTCTGTTCTGGAAGCAGCTACGGCTCCTGTGCTCTTCGGTGCTGACATAGCCAACTACATGGAAGTAGAGGTTATGGGAAGCGATATGAAGAGGTTTTATTTCTCGATGCCGTACACTACCACGTGCTGGAGTAAACATTAAGAAAATCTGTCGATTTTTTCATCAGAGCGTCATTTCCGATCGTGGTTTTTATTTGTATTGTGGTCATTTAGTCTTCTCGAGAAGCAATTTTTCTTAAAATAAATATTGTTCAAAAGTATACCAACTACCTCTGCAGCCGAATCAATAACGCTTGTATAAATTCGATTTTAGCCATTGAACATTAAAAAAAACTATATTTATACCACATACAGACCCTTAGCGAAGAGTAATAGATTTGTGAATTTTTGTGTCACTTGTTTTTAACCAAAGATAGATACTACAAGAGTTGTCCAGAGCGGTATAACATAAGCATAATGACGATGCTTTAAGTTTTGTTAAACATAAGGACTAATTAAACGGTGAACATTTTGCTTGTGCGATGAAATACGACCGCTTTTCAGCTGAATGCTTCCATTGTTTACAGTAACACACGTGGCACACTTGCTCTTGTCTGTGGTGGTCTTCGCGGTTTACGCATCGGAACATGCTTTTCGGGTGATGATTTTCGGACCCTGACGATCGGTGTCATATTGCGACTACTGACTATGAACAAACGTGCGACCGGCCCTCTCTGTGCTTGTGCTGTGTATAGCACGGCATGGAGACATAATCATGGGTGGCACAAGAGTCCGAGTTTTCTGTGCATTGTGCGATTGGATGCGTCCCCGGTGGTGCGCGGTGTTGTGGTTGCGATATGCGACGAAGCACACATCCGGCCATTTGAAATTTTCAACGCCACCAAACGTACCGAGGCGACCAGACTATTTCATGTATACACGATTTGTCATGCAAAACGAAATGAAACTGTTCAACTGGCTAGGGTCCTACGAGAGCAGCTGTCCCTTACGCTTTACGATTCGAGTGGTTCGGAAGTTTTTTCGGTTCTTGGCAGTGCAGCTTCCCCATGAATCTTTACCGAGCACCTGATGGCAATGCTTTTGCGTTAGTCTCAGTCGCTTGTCGATGGTGGTGAAATGAATGATTCGACATTAATTAATATTCGGTCTTATTTCGTTTGAATTTCCTCACTGCCTGGAGAGTAATTTGAACGTGCGCCATCTTGCCATATTGATCCTTTTTTACCACATTTCGAAGAACGATTAGAGCCCAGTGGTAAGAGCTTAACATCAAAGGAAAGAAATGTTTGCCGGTCCAGGAATCTTGCTTGGAGACAACATCGCCTGTCATTACAATTGGCTGGGTACGTGTGTGCGGTTTGGCGGAGATTGTAATGAGACAGCCAATTAAATATTGACATTTCGCTCTGTGTTGCTCGTGTTGTGACGGTCGCCGTCATTTTCACCGGGGGTTGGTTGCGGTGTCATCCGAACAAACCTTGTCGGCATGATATGGACGACGGCATTACGATGGTGTCGATTGAGAGATACGGTCGCAAATCTTTTAATTACACTCGCCCGCAGCAATCGTAATTCAATTTTAAATTTATTATTTTCTTCAGAACAGAGCAGCTCCGACTCGGGTACTAGGGTACCTCTGGTGTAAGAAAGTTTAAAGCGAGCTGGCGTGGACGAGTCCGTCCGGACCGTGCTTGCTTCATTTCATTTTATTTGTCTTGTTTGTTTCACTGCTCCTACCGAAGGAGCACTGTTGGCCATGGGACATCCACAAGGCAACCTGTCCTGTTAATTATGCACGGTATCATCGTCGCTTTGTCACTGTGGTGTTTGTTAATAATATCTCCCTCGGTAAAAACCAAACGATGCGAATCTGTTCAAACATTGTGGTGTGGTTGTCGCGGCTGATGGGTCAGTGTTCAAAGTAATTCAAATTTAATTTCCAGCGAATGCGCAAAATTCATTGATGGAAGCGCATGAGTTTTAGCGAAAAATCACCCAAGCCCCAACAGTTATGTCTGTTTTTCATAACGCGATGTAATTTAATTTTGTATACCACACGCGAGGGTTGATCGGAAAAGAAATTATTCCCCGTTTGACCAAAGGCCATCTATCCCACCTTCCATCTATCCTTCCATTCTTCATTGCAGTCTCGGTGAAACTGTCGTCTCGGTGTATTTGATCGACTCTAAACATGGGATGGAGCAGAACGGAAAAATAGGAATATTGCTCACCGTGTCCACTAGCAGTGTTAGATTCTTTTTCTCGTGCACATTTTTGTGTAGCCTTCTTCTAACTCAATTAGCGATCGGTTGATGGCAGTACTAATTAGTTTAAATAGATGCTCAAATGCGCTCGGTACCAGGACACAGGAGTGTGCAACTTTTTTTTCTTGTTTTCCCATTGTTCAGATGCGCGCACAACAGAAGCCGGACGGAGTCGGACGCTTTGGCGTTCTAGTATCATCACTCCAAACCAGAAGCCTCTTTGCCAGTTAAAACTCAATTAATTACCGATATTGTTTTCTTTCTATCACTTCTAACCCGCTCCGGCAACGGTCCTACAATAGAACCAACATACGAGGCTCGTGTCAGGCGTTTCTCTGTGCATCTTTGATGCAATGGTAACCTGCATTCCACGGTACGAGAGGAGAAAAAAGGATAAATAAAAACAAGAACAACATTTCCCGTGCAGCGCTCTCACAGTCGATACGGAGCAGTCTGGCGGCAGCAGAATGCACTTGCAGACAGTTGGCCGCCTCTCTCGTCTCTCGTAGTAAATGACCGGAAGAGGCTCAGCGGTGGCGTGCACAGCAGCAGTAACACCAGAAGATACATGGCGCTACCTCTGGCACGCCAGCACATCCACTGGTCGATCCACGCGGCTGCAAAGGCTGCTGTCGATATTTTGACAGTTGTGATTGTTTACGAACCAGGCCCGGGACCATCATCCCGGGATATGGCGTAGCTTCGGTTGCGCAGACCGGATGAGTGCAGCGTGAGTGCATTACTGGAGCGTCGATTTCTATTAGCGGGGGTCATGCTGCCGACAGATAGCAACTCACGCAGGCAAGCGTTTAAATAATGCACTTGTTTGAAATAAAACATTGGCGCCTCTGCGCTGAGCGTAAAGGGAACCCCACCTGGTTAACTGGTTGGTTGTGGCCACGGGTTGTCATATCTCACACCTTGCCTGTTTTTTTTTTGCCTTCCCACCAACCGCACACTATCTGTCTCCCTCATGCCTTAGTGTTTCCTCATGCTTCGTACAGGGCGCTTGCTACGAGCGCAGGGTGTGATAAAATAATTAATGTTTTATTTGATTTCCAAGCACTGATTTGTTTGTTTTGAAGTTTAAAGCTCCTCCATTCCTCCACCGTAACCCCTGTAGCTATTCGAGGCGTAGAATTGAATCTCACTCACCCGTTTCAAACCCTACGCAGTGCAGAGGGACGCTCTACACGTTTTGATGCACCACGCCGCATGGAGTATTCTACACGACGAAGCACAACGATGCTCACGTAACGGCCAACCGCCGCACGTGTCCTGTGTGATGCTCTGCTCACGTTTTATTTCTGACAGCGTTTAGACGAAATTGAATCGTGTATGTGAAAGAGATGCATTTCAGATTGTATAGTTAGTAATAATTTAGAGTATTTTATGAAATGTTTTTAGTAGTGCACCTTCTACTTATCATAGATTGTGGCAAAACACAAAACATTCATTCTCATTCTTCATATCACATTCGTGTCATTCTTTTTCATGAATGTTTTGCTGTGTCGTTAAACCATCATATTATATGACACATTTGCTGCGGTTTGGTTTCACCATTCGTGTCATTCGTTGCAAATATTTGTTGCTTGTTGTTGTTCAGAGCAGTAGTTCAAAGTATTCTAAAGTAAAAAGTCATAATTGTAGAAGGTCAACACGTTTTCACTTTCTTTGTTCCAAATTTTAAACATTTAATCCATTTAAACTCCATGTTAACCATTTTAACTCTTTATAGCTGCAAACAGTGGCGTGTATATTGTCAAGTTTTCATTCAAATTTCAAGTTTCTGGTTTCATGTACCAATCACCCGTATTTCAATTTAGTTTTTCCTTGAATACATACAAGTATTTGAAATCTAAATTCCATCATCATAATATTAAATATTTGTTATCACCTCGATTACTTATCCAGGAATGTACGCTCAAAATATTAAAAAAAAAAATAAAACTACTGTGGGTCGCCCGAATCAAGCTCACATGCCTCTGAATTTTACGGCTAAGTGTTCTGACGGCTTAAACCCAGCACGATTCGATGGGCGGATGGGCGCACTTTGACGGATTGGGCCGGAAATGTTTTTCTGCCTACCGGTGTTACATCGACCCACCGATTGCTGCAAGCGGAGGGATAGTGTCGCGGGCTTTATCTAGCGAGAGGACGATGAATTGAAACGCAAAGATACGCAAAACAAGAGAAAACGAAGAGCCAGCAGAAGATTAAGAAACGGTTGTAAAAGAATAGCTAAGAAAGAGGAGCCCCATTAAAAAGCCCTTCGGAGAGAGAGAGCCTCTACAACGTTGGGCCGAACGTTGTGGAGACGGTAGAAGGCAAATCTTAAATTATATTACAAAAATAATTACCCTCGAACAGGGGCGGCTTCATCATCCCTGTATTTATGGTGCTTTTTAGAGCGTTCGTTCCGGGGCTTCTGACGTGTTTGAAGGATCTCACGAAGAGGGTATGGAAGTACTTTATAATATTGGGAAAAGCTCTTCCTCTGAATCGGTCCTCGATCACATTGCCCCGGTTTGTCTGTGGCCATGTCTGGGTGGTGCGATTGGCGATCATTGAAACCAATCTGTGAATCTTCGAAGCCTGTTTGCCGCTACGAGCTAATGTAAGACTGCACTCCATCTCCGACAGCCACGCGACCCAGAGGATCATCGTTTTCTACCGGTAGCCGACGATCATACAGTAGCACTTCAGTCACGCCATAAAAAAAAACCTTATCCCGTCTTCTGTCTGGCGGTAGCTTTCTTGGGGACGCATCACTCCGGATGGAGCGATGATGAATGGATAGCTGGATTGATCAGTAAATGGATGGATGGGTCTCTTTTTCAACAGTTAACCAGTGGCATGACGCAAACTATTAGGTTAAACTTTTACCGCTTTTACTAACATGTTTTTACTTTATTCTCTTCATTGAAAGAGTGCGTTGTATTGAAAATTGTTGAGTATAGTTCTAAAAATATTTGGAAAAGATATTTGTTAAATAATTAAAGAAAAGTATTTATTAAATGTCATGTATTAAATCTAACTTATGTTTTATTTCTTAGGATTTGTTCTATTCCACGTTCATCATACATGTACAATGGACAATCTGTTCGATAGCATAACATATTGATACATTGCTTCATCGCAAATTTGTCATAATGACTACCTTTCCATATTAATTGCCGCTTTCGATGAAAAATGTACGGCTTCGTAATTCGGTAGTCGGCGTCTATGCTAACCGATCTTCTACACTGATCGTGCGGAAGATTAAAACACGATACTACGTACTAGTTCCTCAGGGTCTCTTGAATACGAATCGTGCTGAAAATCTGTTTGATTTAGTACGGAACGATAGCGCCTGTTACTAATAATAGACCGATTGATTGAAACGTATGAGAAAAGGGGTGGGATTGCTTTTATTGCGGCGTCGAAATATAGACGATCCTCAATGACCATGAACGGATCAAACGAAAGGTCGAACGATGGATGAATCGTCTTGTGGTTACCCGTTTCACAGCTTCGACTGGCTATCAGAGGAATAGCTGGAGAATGATTCGACAGAATCGTGCTACCGGATCCTTTCGGCTCAATAAAATATTTAAAACTAGCAAGACACAGACCATGGGCTAGGCATCACAGTCTGCACACAACGCACAAAGGCATACGAGTTTCTGCCTATGCTTCTACGTACCATCTTTGTATAAAGCAGAAAACCCTTGGCATACGTGGGTAGCACGAAGACGCGATGCCTGTGCGATCTCTTCGGGTGATGGAAAATGTTTCAATAAAACGATAAATATTAATTCCAGTAGTCGCTAGAACTCACTGGTGGTGAGAGAGATGATTATTCTTTGCCTGATCATCCGTCGAGGGTAACAAAATGAACAAAAATCTGAATTTGGTGTGTAGCGTTAGATATGTATGTAAAAACCTGTATTTTGTATTCCATGAATATAAATGAATGGTATGAGGAACGGCAAATGGTTTGAGAATTCAGTAATGATTTGTAAAACTTCTGGAAATGAACATTGGGTTCGCTTCAAAAAAATTAAAGAGTAATTGCTTTTAAAGTGTTTTCTAAGCACAAATAAAAATCGATACTGTTATTTCCTATGTTTTTGGTAATGAAAATGAAAACTTATATGACATGCACAACACA
>JXWZ01008083.1:0-39502 GCA_000956215.1 Anopheles farauti No. 4
CCCCACCACCCATATCCAGGGATGCTAAGTTTGGCGTACGTTCGCTCGCTCGCTCGTCTATGTCGATGCGTTTGTCCATCTTTTGCCCGTGTGTCCAGCCTCTAATGATTTCCACAGCAGCCGCGGCCGCCGTTTGTTCGTTCGTTTCATTTGTCCAGTTTTGTATGCCCAGTGCGTTACCCCCCACAAGGTCCCCGTCTTTGCTCGTCCACTCGCTGGAAGCCCGCTGCCAACCTGGCAAAACAAAAACCTCCGAGAAGGGGTGCGTTTTGTTACCGACGGCGATGACGACGTCGAACGGTGGCGACTTGGTGGCGGTGCATTCGAGCAGAAACGGGAGAGGAGGAAGTTGTGGGGTAGAGATCCGGGCTTATGTACAGCGAAGCGCAGGGAGAGAGCATCCTAGTTGCAAACGCTTGCTACACATTTCCCATCTTTCGCATGTATTTCGGATTCGTTTTTTTGTCCGCTTTCTTCAACGCCAACCCTCCGCGCGTCCGAATGGGTCGCCAGCATGCAGAGTGGTGGTGGAGGTGTACAGCATCCCGCAACCCGCCACATCATTCTGCATAAAGTTCATCCTCGGTGCATCCGGTGCAACGTGCTTTCTCGCTGGACATTGGGGGATGGAAAACCGATGCGTGATGGGGCCGCGATGGCGATGGTGATGATGAATGCGCTTTCGCAAGCAAAACGCATTGCCAATAATGCCCAGTTGATCTCTATTTTCAGACCGGGGAGTGTTTTTTGTTTCGCGTTTTTTTTTTGTTTTTTTGTTAAATGCATACTGCCTTTCTAGCACGTTCCGAATGCTGCTGTCTAGTGTGAGCGTTTGTGTGCCTGTTGTATTTCGCTTTGTGGATAACGTGCACACATCTTTCGATTGGCGTCGGACGAATTTGTGCATTGTCCATCGAATACCCCTTTCTGTCTGGCTGTCTTCCACTGCTGCTCGTTTTATTTTGAAGCAGTGCATGTACCATTGCTAGATTGGGTTTGAGGTTGTTTGATTCTTCATCGATAGATTCGCTCAATGTTAAGAATAGAGACAAACTATGCAATTTTAACTTTACCTACTTACATTATAATCATTACATCACTGCCTTTATGTTATACTGTATATCACAACCTAGCATTAGAAATATTTTACCGATCGATTGCAGATTCGTAATAAAGGATACGTAAATGCAACAAGATTTGCATTAGAATAGCACTATCGTTTGAAATTATGTGCTGTATGAGACAAATAGTACTTTTAAGGAATGCGCTGGATATGTGGATGTTATTATTATTGTTAAAGCAGATGAACAAAAAGATAAGTTTTCAAACGTTCCAAATCATGGTGGAATGATTATAAACGAAAATTTCGTTATAACACGCACAACCCACCGTTCATTACCAGCCACGGTTGTTCCCTTATCACTCGTAGGCGAATGCATTGGGTTGCACGGTTGCAATGTGGCTCGATGAAAATGCCAGGATTCCCTTATATAAAACTTTCACACTCTACTTCGTGTATTCTCGCCCTCACCCGGCTGTTTGTCCGTCGTGCACATCACAGCGCCGCATTTGAAGTAAATAAAGTTTTGAAATGCAATTTTAGCCTATCCGCGCTTTCTCCCTATCATCCAAGCGCGACGCGAATTTGCATAAAAACACGCAAACACACGCACACACTCACATAATCACGGTTTCGTTTGCGAAAATTCCCAGGATGCAGCGCATAGAACGGTAGGCGGCTTCATTTGAATGCACTTTTTGCACGCAGGCTCCCGGCGTCCCAACAGTGCAGTGGTCAGTTTCGTAGTTGTATGGTTCTCCCAATGCACTTTTCATAGTGTGCGTATGTGTGTGTGTGTGTGTGTGTGAGGAAGGCACGAAAGGCGGGTAGACTCAAAAAAAAAAGAACAAAAACGAGCTGGTTAGTAGATGGACGTTGCCTAGATGCCTCGCGATCCAACTCTAGTGTTGATCGCGGCTGAGCATGTGCTGGTCGTTATGTGTTTTTTTTTTACTCTGTGTGTGTATGTTTTCCGCCCGTTGACGCGATGCTGCTCGCGAATTGTTCAGGAAAGGCAGCGCAAAGAAGCGCCCAAAAGCTCATTAGTGTGCCTGGGCATTCGTTGATGTCGTTTTTTTCTTCAGACCCACCGAATCGATGCAGCCGATGGATTGCAACTCAGCTGCATAAAGCCGCGGCCCTTCACAGCAGCGACAGCTTGTCAATCTTGTCAACGTTCCAGGCAAATAGGCAACGGATCCGGATGCAAAGGCAAAAAGGCTCCCCAGTGTCATCGCATGACCGCGGGTTAGTGCAATGTTTCCGCCTGTCGCCTCCTATTAATCCGGCCGGTCCAGCCAAATGGGTAGATCTTTTCAGCCCGTTCGTATCGTTCGGACTAATACGGAGTATGATTCAATTTATATGCACATAAGCTACTACTCCTCACAGCTACCACCTCTTTTCCTCTCTCAATCAGTACACATCGCGAACACCGCGTCCAATTTTCACTTTGATTCCGATTTCTCAGGACTCTTCCCAAACTCTGCCGCAATGGCTTGGGTCCCCCACTCTAGGGAAACAAAAACATATGTACATCGTGGCGGAAGCGGAAAGGAAAGCCATAGCCCTAAACAACAAACCACAAATGATTGCATGGGCCCGTCGGATGCTAGCACAAAAAATATCGATCTGCTGGTGCAGCCTACCAAATTGGGCACAAAGGATGCAGTGCATCTTTTGCCAGGTAAGCATACTCGTTTGCCGAAGCCTGTAATTCGCGACTCAATCTTCCCGGTTGGTTCGAGACCAGACGACTGATCGACCGGATGAGCGACGTTTAATTTGGTTGATTAATTACTGCATTACTTGCATCACGTTAGCGCAGGTAGCTTACTTTGAAGGTGTTACTGCGGCTCGACGAAACCTAGCAACCTTGGACACACACACACACACACAAGTCGACAGTGGCCACGTCTATGGGATGCATTTTTTCTTTCGCTAAATTGAAATTTTCAATGAACTGTGAGCAATGTGCAGTCATCCCGGGTTAATTTTGGGACTGTCGTTACTACCATAGGCCATGTGAAGCAACATTAATGACTCTGGAGAGATTTTTATAGTAGACGAATAAAATATTATGTCTCGATTCTGCTATCGATGCAATCCAATTAAAATGTTGACGTTTTAAATACGTTTTTAAACTATTTTATTATTCATTAAACTGAGTTTAAATTAAACGCATATTAGTAATCATCGTTTTGACCGAACAATGTCAAAACTATGGTAAGGATAACTTAAGCATTTTTCATTAAAAATTTCGATTCATGAAACACAAGATTGAAGTAGTATATAGTTTTAAAAGAAGTGGGAAACACAGCAAACAAACTTTTTAACGAAAATTTAATAAAAACAAACAACAACAGGTAGTGCTATACTTTTCCAAAAATATATCTTTTAATGTTAATGAACAATGTCACAACTTGGTCTCTAACGAACTATCAATTAATGTAACTGTTAGTTTTGGAAGATTTATATGATTTTTTATACGACAGATTGTCTCTCTATGCTTTGAGATTGTGCAAAGGTCATATCGTAAGAATCTAATTTCAATTTGAAAAAGTTTCCATCTTCTCAGCAGCTGAGAGCAAAAATTACCATCCTACCGCAATGATGAATTCCACGAAAAAAAATTTGAACGTCTGTCCGTCGATTCAAGCACAATTCTTTTAATTAACCGAAAGCCAAACCAGCCAGTCCACCTCTACACTGCATTACCAGCAAACCTACCCTCATTTAATGTGCTGATATCTTTCGGTACGCAAAGCAAGTCAATATGCATGTGCCTCACGCTTTACGTTTACGATTGAAGCTACTCAAAAGCCGGAAGCAAACAATGTGGCCCTAGGTTTAGTCAATGGTGGAGGGCACTACGAAAAAAGTAACCCTTTCCCTTTCTATCGTTCTCTCTTGTTCTTATTCTTTTTCTCTCTCGCTATGCTCTCTCATTGGGTTGATTGTTTGGAGAATTAAAAAAAACTTTTTCTCTTTGTTTTACAATTAGAATCATCCAGAAATGGTTGTGCGGATGAAATGAGGGTGGGTCATTACTACGGTGGGTGTGTGGATGTTGTCAAAGTTCCATCTTTGATTTCAACGTTCGACGTTCGCAACTCATTATATGGACTTGCGAAAGGGGTTTGCTGGTCATTCCTTTAGAAACCCATCTGCAAACTGCACAAGAGATTCTATTTGCCAATGGCAAAACCGTAGAAAAAGTCTGCTCCAGGTCTGCACATCTTGGTTTTTCTTCTCTCCTTTGAAATGAATGCCATGTGCGTTAGAACTGTGTGTTTTAAAAGGCTTTGTGTGCAGCAACATACACAAGTATCTGCGGCGGGATGATTGGGGAACAGAAAATTTCGAAAAAAGAACATAAAACTGTATAAGGTCTGTAAACAGAGGTTTCTCTCCAATAGAGACTCCGAGAGCTCCTGCCAGCATGAGAGTGATAAGATAGTAATGAGTGGATCCTTGGTTTATTTTCCACAAGATGGGTGAAGAATCAGGCCAAGCAGGCTCTATTCACGTTAGAAAATAGTCTGAAGCCAATCGAAGCGGAAACGGAAGACTGTGTCGTCTAGGGAAACAAGACCATGCCTGTACAGACATATCTATCTTCACGCATCATAACAAGCAGAAACCTTTCATTCGTACGTTAAAAGCAAGCTTTAGAAGTACTATTTGTTAGCATGATCTTCTTGGAGAGAGTTCGACATACATTAAAATTACTAGTAAGAAGTCTCCAGCAGCCCACACGAACGCCTACCGAGGAAGCTCGTTGTAGCATTGGTAAATGCAAATTTGCATTACACGATGAAGCGTGTATTTGCTATAAAAAAAAAACTTAAAACAGAGAAAGTGGGAGTACGGTTATGTTCTTGGGGGCGCGTTACGGCAACATATCGTTTCGCACAGCGCTGCTGGGGTCGCGCAAGATGCAGGTGGAAATGTAAATACCACGTGCACGACCAACGATAACGAATGCGATGGTTGGTGCTGGAGAAATCCCCAAGACATTAGCGCTGGTTCGCTGTTAGTTGGCTCGAAACATGATTGCAAAGTCGTTTGGCCGCAAATGCTGGTCTGGTCGGTTTCGAAAAAGTAGGTTTCACAGACAAGTGGAGAAAAAGAAACAAGGCAAATAAAAAGTCACAAAAAATCTCCGGGTACTTATTAGTCAGTCTCGGTTTGTTCACCTTCTTCGATGTGGCTTGTGGCTTGTGCGGTATTTGGCATTCGGCGCACCGCACGCATTTCTTGGTCGTGTGGAATGATGTGGGATGTGACTTTCCGCTTTCTGCAGTGGATGCGCGGCCACATTCTCGCAATTGTAGCCAATGCCAGCTGGTTTATTTTTCTATCTCTCTTTCTATTCATACGGGGTTAAGTGACGCTGAATTGTGGAAATTAAGCAATTGTTCGATTTTTACACTTATCGCTGCAAAGAAAAACTAACCCACTCGATCTGTTGGTTGTTCCATTCAGCGGTTCAAAGCAATGCGACAATCAATGGCCATTGAGACGCGAGGCATGATGTATGATGCTGGTGCGGTAAATGGATCCGTCTCACACGCTTGCCAACTTGCCGAAAGTGAAAGAACATCACAAAACTAGGACACTTCGCAGCGCAACAAAAGAGTTGCAATCCTGCTTGCCTCGCCACATCATCAGGTACTGCAGCCAGGAAGGATTTGACCCATTTATGCTTTTGCATATGTAGACCCGAGGACCCGACCCTAAAGGATTATTATAACGGATCGCTGCCGAACAGACTGACCCAAGCCCAGGGGTATGGCAAATTTTCTTTGGTACCAAATCCAAAGGATTACCGGTGAAGGAGAACCCGTGTGCAGCGTATCGGGCACCGTCTTTGTTTGGTAAATGTTTACTCATTCGCACCGCGTGCACTTTAGGCATTCGCAGTTGCAGCCGAAAAGACCCGGTTTCATATTAATCATCATCGTTTCGAGTTTGGAGAAGTATTTCAACACATCTGCCGTGATTTGTGCATGGTTCGAAAGATCGATGCAAGCTGCATAGTGCTGATAGTGGAGTGTTATTTTACCACTGTCAACGTATCGTGTTTCCTCGGTACGAAATAATACCACAAACCAGTGTCCAGCGCCGACCACCATTGTCCAGCGATTTTGATTTCTCTTTCGTGATTCTTTTGACTTGAAACCTAATCTGATTAAAAATATGTTTTGTTGCAAATGATAATTATTTCATGTTTGTGTGGCTTCACAGTTCAAAGATAAGATGAACACATTTTGAACTAATCTTACGCATCTTCCGTACTCCAGTGCGACTTCCTGGTACCAGATGACGATGAAGGCCGCATTCCGCATGAATAAACACCAAAAAAATATGCCGATCACGTAAAAAACGCATTAGGTGAAAGCGTATATCTGTATCACCTATTTATTGTTCTTCCGGTTCCCGGCACCCGGTCTGAAGCGTGCGGAACCCATCTGAACTGCAACGAACGCTACACCTCATGGTGCGGTATGGTGCGTATCCGCAACATGCGGTATGCGCTCGACGGGTGTAGTGGGCATCGAGGACCAGGTGTATTGGACCCTTCGCTTTCTCGAGCACGAGCTACAGCCGCGTTGCCGACTGGCAAAAGTCAATTGGCATAGAGTCCCGAGCGGCACGCTGAATCATGTTTGCCATCTAAACAACCTACGGACGGAGAGGAACCGATTGGATGCGAAGATCAATGTTGAAGCCATTCGCCCACACGGGCAAAGCTGGTTCTTAAACATGCGGGTAGAGGATCCGAAATGTATGTTGATCATTTCCATAAGACGAAATAGACAAAAGTGGCATGCGTTCTAAATGTAGGATCCTGTGTAAGGTCCTGCCACAGACGCTCGCATCCTACCCAGGAGGGATCGAATAAGGGATCTGTGACGACCTTATGCCATGCGTCGATCAACCTAGACTAGAACAGCTTGCATCAAAGATCGAAGAACTAGCGAAGGATAGACAAAAAAAAGTGCAACTATCACGGGCATCCTTAAGGAAACTCAATTCCCGGTGAATGCGGGCGTGCGCTAATGATTCAGGCAGCCTCAAGAAAGCAACAGCATCAATAGCAAAACTCGTGCCAGCGAAACATTATTAGGGATTTCAATAACCTAAAGCAATAAATCGGTCTGGCAACCGGGTGCATCTCGTTGTTCGTCCGATTGAGCTGCAGAGGCTGTATCCTGCTGGTATTTCGTCTATTCAAACGTTAGTCTTTTGATTCATTTGCAGTCTGGATTCTCTGTAATCCACCTCGGATTGCCTACATTAAGGCCTAATGTAATCAATCGCATACATATGCTCGGAAGTGCAGCAGTGGGAAAGGTGTCACTTTCATTTCATTCGTCTCGGCCGCGACAGGAATCCGTTGAGAAATGGTACGGTTCGGTGAGCGTCAATTTCACACCTTGCCTTTAGGCGGAACGTTCGAACGTAATGACATTCAATTATAATTCAATTTGGCCACGAAACGATTTCTATTCTGTTGGCACTACTACTTCCTGGCTCATGGGCACCGGGGAGCATGTCTTCTAATGTCTCTTCAACCCCTCGCTGTGCACTGTTTTAGGTGCCGCCGCCCGTTACAGTGGTCACACCGGGTCATCCGGTAACTACCGTAGAACAGCGGGATGCATGGATAATTTGGTAACTTCTTTATGGACGTCCCAAGAACTCATGTTCACCTTGCGAGGACTTCGCGGAAGCAAACGCTCCAGAAAGGAAACGAAATGCTGGCAGTCAGCACAAAAAAAACTAACCCCGGAAGGATGTACAGACGAAAGCATGAGATGGTTCTAAGAGCAAGGCAAACAACGTTCGTCTTTTGCGGAAGTAGAGTGAGAACAAGCACAAAACAAAGGCTGTAACCGAAGGACAAGGTGACAATGTACCCTGACAGGAGCATTGCTTACAATAACATGAAAAAAAGCCTAAAGATACAAGATTCCAACGTGAAAGGATGCATGTTGTTGTCTTTCGTAGCTCTAATGAGGACAGCGTGTAAGATGAGAGTGTATGTAGATAAATAAATATGAAAGTTTCAACCATAAGATGTCGGAAGTTAGTGCCGGAAGAGAGCTTCCTTTAAAAAAGTTTCTAGATGATTTTGTTGGTTATGTAGAAGGATGCTACCGTAGCAAAATACCGTAAAATGCGTTGTTTAATTTCATTAAATGTTTTAACGGTAAGTGTATCATAGCATTGTGCGATATAAAGCTCTTAAATGACTGTTGAACCGTTTTTTTCACGAACCCTAAATCTTTAGACTTAAACAAATATGTTTTTGCATAAGAGAAAAAGAATAAGACGAGAACTTTGTTCACACCGAAAAGATCGCTAACGTAAGGCGTGCTTTTAAAAGCCCACAACGCATCAAACACCATCTGGCTCCGAGAGCCCGTGCCATACCGTGGACGCAGCGTGGTGTTCATAGGGAACGAATGCGAGCAAACAAACATCCTTCGCATTTCTACCACCACCACCACCATCACTGCAACACACTGGTTGCGCGCAGGGTTAAACGACCTCTCGATGCTCCTTGCTTTATCGTTAACAATCATCTTCGACGCCACAAAACATATGGTGCATCGGTTGGTAGGATCTGCCGGGCGTTGAGCCATGCAGCAGAGAACGAATTCTTATAAGAATTCTTTTGCTATCCCCACTCTAAAATTCCCTGCCGAAAGAAAGACCGCCCTACGCGTGAGAGTGCGGTAAGAACATACGAAACCGCCTTCCATGACGTAAGAGAAGAGCGCGTTTAAATGCCCGTTCGACCGCTCACGACTGCTTTCTTTCGAAACCTTACGAACACACTCGTAAGACGGCACCGCATTGTGGTAGGTTGTGCAAAGAAAAATCGAATAGGGGAAGAAAAACGACCGAGCCCTTGACGGTCGGTATTGGGAAACTTCGGTTTGGATCGTGCAAGAAAATTGCGTGAGTTCTTTCGTCTCAGGGGAAGTGGTGCTAGATTTTCTTTAGGGTTTTCTTTTGCTCGGCTCTTCGAAGAACGGGTGGTTGCTTGAACGCGAAGACGCGTGCGTTCCTGCAGAATGGTTAGAGACTTCAACGAGTGTGGCGGTCAATTCCGGTATGGCTTCCCGGTTCGTTCCCGTCAGTTGGTCCCTTGAACGGGTATTATAGGTAAGCAAATTATTGTTGCAGCTGTCGCTGTCGTTATTCTCGCCGTGTCGTCAATGTCGTCCTGATGAACGGGACTCATCGTGATCGAAAGTCAGCGATGCGGCGAATGTGCGGTTCTCGTACGTGCCATATGAGCAAAGGGACAGCCGTTATCCATGCACCCTCCAAATCGTAAGTCTATTGTCGAAGCGTCAGACGCGCGAAACGGTTGAACCAGTTCTTTCCACAAACGGCGGGACTTGCAGGACGCGTCAAGCCGCACTCGACGTCGATCCTTGTACGCTGGCACTGCAGTCTCTTCACGCCGCATACGGGTAGGTAACAGCAGGGACCTTGAACTTTGGATTCCAGCGACCCGAACCATTCGACCGGACGGGAGGGTGTCCTGGTAGCAGCCGCGTTGTACAGCTCACCCCAGGCGAATATCGCACTCAGAATGAGCCCCCGACAACGATCTTTACCGTTTGTTAGTTGACAAAAGAAAACGGATCTCGGCGTCATATCGACGGACCGCTCTGGAAGGGAGAATACGATGCGATATCGGTGCGTCTGTATATGTGTACGGTTTAGTCGCTTAGCTCATGCGTAAAGGTGAGCGACTAGAGGGTCCCTTTCGTAGAGCCGACAGAAGGTTTGCTTGAACAGACGCGATCGTGAAGTTTGCAGCTGCATCGATGACGTAAAGGAGTTCCCTGTTTTTTGAAAAAGGGGAAGACACAGCAGCGCACAAAACGCGTACCGAGCGAGCGCAGGGCTTAATACCGAAGGGTCGACAAGAACACCAGCAGATCCTTTGCCCAACAGCACGATTGTCATTATTGTACGGTCGTACGCTTGATTGTGTGTTTTTTCTTCTTCCGATCTAATTTTCCCTCTTCCTACAGCAGTATCCTGGAGGACAAGGGAAAACAAGGAGGGAAGGTTGGTGACGAGAATGGTTGTAAAGGTGGTCCTTTGCGATACAGAGCTCAAGCAAGGTACTGGTAGGATACAGTGAGTCCCTTACGAGGATGGAAGTTGTGCGAATTGGAATGTCTCGTGCGTGTGGTGGTTGGGGAAATCGTAGCGTTTTATGTACAGGGTAAAAAAGGAAATCTGCATCTGTCCTAATACACTGCTGGATTTGAGAAAGATTGTAAACGGAAGTTCACCTCAGATGGGAATGAGGATTTTGAATTTATTCAATTGAAAAAAATATTGTTAGAAATTTTTATAAAATTAAACTCATGAGAGAATGGCATTAAAACTACTATATGTAATTTTATTTGAGCAACAGTATATATATTATTTTACCAGAGTGTATCCAAACGTAACACAGTTTTCATTTATAGTTCACCTATCCTACGTTTGTTTGCAAATTATATCATGCACATCGTTGATAACAACGATGCTGTGATCGATATAGATAAATGATAAATGTTCTTAAATGTTCATTGTAACCCTTGTGCTTTCGTTTACTCTCTCTCTTACATGTTTTGATATTGTTCGCTAGTTTTAAGATGTTTTTAAATAAACATTGTTTTTACTATAAAAAAACAATTTTTTAAAATAATTATTGAATCAAATTTTTATTGGCAATGAAAAAAGTGACACTATTTTTCCAGTAAAAATAAAACTTAAATATTAGTTAAAAATCTTCGTACCTACCAACTGACCTTACAAATTATGATGCAGCTGCCCTACTAGTTGATTGCTACCCAACCTATCAAAGTGGAACGCAACACAGACCCCTTCCATGTGTGGCGTTATACAAAGTTGAGGTAAGGGCGACAAACATTTGGGCATCATTTCCCTCGGTATCGTCATCATTTAGCAAATGTTCAGGAGCTCGGAGTGCGGAACATGGGCGCGTGCCCATACGAAAGAAGACCCCTCTTCATGATGCGCGGATCATTCTCGCCTCCATCTCCCCCTTGTAGCTGTGGGCTCTTATCGCTAGCCTTCATGAACGTAAAAACGGAAAGCGTTCTAGTAAAAGCACCAGCACCCGGTGGTTTTGGTTACATTTCGTTTCCGTTTTCTTTTTCTTCGTGCGGGATGTTACCTCACCTGGAAAATCGGTAACAACGGTAGCTTGGACGCGTGGCTGCCACGCGTCAACTGCTACGATGCGCTTCATAAGACGACAGTTATTGTACAATTGCTTTGCTGACAACGGTGCAAGGTGAGATAGAAGTTAATAGTTCGTTAAATATTTAATTCGACGCTCTCATTAGATAATTCTTCGTTAATGCCAATGGTGTGTAAATGTGTTAATTGTTCCTTAAAATGAAACACGTTTCAAATCAATTCAGCAACGATTCAATCAAAGAACCCAACACCAGAATAATAAATCTAAATTTCTTCCAGCGTGTAACACCTGAGTATGAGGAGTTCCCACATATTGGTCACGACACGGAAGGATTATCTAGACTGAATGGTGTATAATTCCCAAAAGCATCTTAGGAGAAAGAATGTGGATGTTTGCTTAGCACAATTATAACCTTTCCGCTTCAAGAACTTTGAGAAGAATGCGCGTGAGCGAAATCCAACTATTGAATGTGAAATCCTAAGATCCTTCGCATCCTTTCATTTAGCAATGAACAAAGGGGTGTCGGAAAAAATTCGAATGTGTCAATGAAGATTTTGACCCACATCAAATTCGCTGGTGCAAAATGTGCATATGCACACATTCTTTCCTCACTGTGCAGCAGCACTGTTGAAGAAAAACGGACACAGTCTCAGTGAATCAGTGAAGAAAGCGAAGGACAGGAAGATGATACCCCTTTGCAAGCACCATCTCTCGCGAATCGGCTTGAACTGGAGTAAAACTAGAAAGAACTTATTTACGGACGAAAGGTATACGCTCAGGTACGCCACCCCGAGAACATGGACTTCGAATGGACGCGGCGGTTTGGTTTGCGGTTAACGGAAAGGAACGGATGATAGAAAGTTTGTGAAATAATGTTCAACCAGCCTCGGAACGGAAGCAGTATTATTTATGGTGGAACGGACGCACGAGTGGGGTGTCCAAAAGACTTTGAACTAGAGAAGCTAGACGCAGACGGCCGAACGAGTTGAAGATTGCAGTGTAAGGTAAAATATAAATCTACTTACAATTTTCCACGAAACTTTCCAACCAGAGGCCAATGGTAGAAGTTTATCGTTTTCGATTCAAGCACAACTGTTATTCATATTTTATGTATTTTTGTTTCTGCTCTATGGTCCATACTGTGCTTGGCGAACCCAATCAGTAAACTCGGTACTTTTTTTCCTGCTTCGAGTTTGTCGTGATTATGATGCCGGTCTGCGTCTTTTGTTTGTTCGTTGGCATTCCCACCAATAAATCGCAGCATCTTGAACACCGGAGCGATCGATCATCGTCGTTGCCAGCCAAGCAGCTGACGATGTCTTTTTGGAGACAAAAGTTAGCGTTCCGTACAAAAAGTGGCAAGAAGTTAGATGAAATCCCAACCGTAACCACACCGACCACCGAGAACGGTTTAATTACCATGAAGCTCGCGCAAACAATGTCGATAAGTTTCAGAGTTTTCCAGAGTCTGGTTTCTTTAATGTTCTCGAGTTGGGCGTTCCTTGGCTCCTTTGTCTTTGTGCACTTCAACACCCACAAAGGTTTTTTTTTTCTCATAGTACAGCTTCCGTTTCTGGACAACAACAACAGTATCGCGAAAAGAAGCCTCCAAGGCGAAGGAATTAATCCACTTTCACGCTCTTGAGACGCTTCGCTTGCAGATGGAGGTTGTTGCGAAAGAACGGCAGCTAGGCAGAGCGTGAAATCGTCTGTTGAATAGCCTTACACTTCCTCCAACTGTATAACAGGATGAAAGACCTGCTCGGTGAACAAAAAATCGCAAGATAATGTATCTTACCGCAGGGGGAACATTTCTTGGAACGCTTGAAAACAAATCTACGCCTGATTGTTTGCGTAGGGAAAGAGATACGCACCTCTTGGAGGGAGTGAATATTTCTTAAATGGTTAACTGGAGGTGTTGAACGTGTTCTAAAGTACCAAAATTTAAAGTATATTAGTTTATAATTCGTTAATGAGGCAAGTTTTTTTTACGATAGATATTGGATGTTTTTGAAACTGAAAAATGATTTTCAAATTGCTGCTTACAGTTTGTTTTTCTATTCGTTTTTAGTAAACAAATATTTTTTTAAACTTATTTTATTATTTTGTTTTTAAATATATAAAATCAACTTAAAACTACGGAAATAAATAAATTTTTGAATATAATGTATATTTCAGTTAACTTCGATAAATAATATAATAACGAAAATGATTTCATAAGGATAAATTGCAATGATATGATTACATTTTTTTAAAGATAATAAATATTATTTGTTTACGCCTTCAAATCACAACCTCAGGCAGATTAAGTACCGTTTAACCTTTGAGTTAGGATAAATGTGGTTGAAGAAGTTATAAAAACCAACAAGTGGCATCATTTCACCCATAGGGCAGCACAGATCAAGAAAACAGAAACGAAGTCTTTATTCTTATTTGAACATTCACAGACAGCTCGTAAGATTCGGAAGGGTCGTCGTTCTGTTTGCCGTCTGCATCTTATTCAGGGCGGTTGGCTGTCGTGCGTTCGAATCCTCGAGGGGTTGCTGCTTAAGTTGTACGGCAGGCGTGTAGCAACAATTCCTTAAGAAAGTGCCAGGCAAACGTAAAGCAACAAGTTTCGCCACGCCATCCCCGTTTATCGTAGAACAAAAAAGGCAAATTTGATCACGGCGTGTGACCGACTATTGACACTCAATGGTAATAAGCCCGGCTTTGCATTGGGGGTGGAATTCCGTGGGAAAGTTCCGTTAGTAGTTGATATATCCGGAATACTTCCGGTGGTTGCGTGGTTTGTCGTAAAGCACCTGAGTACTGCGGAAAAATCACGCTGTGGTAGGCAACGTGAGTTCTTTTACGCTTGGTGATCACCCTCAGTTGTTGGCAGGTTGACTGTTGGCAAATTTAAATAATTCCGTAAATTATTCATGAAGTGGTACATGAAGTGTGGGAAAATTCAGGACAGCGATGGTGAAGTAGAAAAATTGAACACTCCATTTTTCCATACGATCACGCATCGACATCGTGTCGAAAGAAAGCATCTGAATATGGTCGATACAGTTCGGGTGATTTTCCTTCCAGCCAATGAAGCATGAAAGTGGCTTTTACTAAGGTTCGGAAGATGTTTTAATGATTGGTTTTGTACCGAGGGTAACCATAAACCTTTCACTCTATCTTGCTTGGTGGAGGGAAAAATTTAATCAATTAAAGTTTTTCGCAAAACTTTCGCATTGATCCCACATTAAACCCACCACATCGCCATCCGTATTCCACATCTAAGCATGCATGTTTTTTCCCATCGAAAGGGATTTGTCTTGAAGGACATCTCACATGACGGAAAAGCTGACCTCCGCTTTCACAGGTATCTTCATCACATGGGTAAGCTTGTGAGACAATTTCGAATTTTTAATTATCTTCCCTCCTGAGGGCAGAATTGATTAATGACGATAAGAATTTCCATTCGCTCGATGATACCACTAGGGAACTAGGGAGCAAAAACTTTGTGACCATGTGCACAGAAAAAGGATACGTAAGGGGTCGAAACGTGCTACAGACGTTTGGGCGTTCTAAAACAGTAAGTCACAAGAAATCATGGGAAATTCCTTTACACGCAGGATAGGCTGGTATGAGTTCATTCCGCTCTGCTGGGTTTCCTGTGAAATTTAAAGGGGAGGCCAGTCGGCATCGCGTATCCTGTATGGTTGGTGATTATAGGTGCGGTCCGTGAGAGCGCCATAGCGGAGTGAATATAAAAGATATTTGCAGAAAAGTTCCAGCACACGAGTTCATATTTACGTTCAGCGAAGTGGAAAAATTGTGTTGATCCAAGGTGAAAAGTAAGTTTAACTAATTTATCTTTACTTATAACAGATTACCCAACTAAAATAAGTAGCTTTGACTTAAAGTAAAGGTTCGCAATAGTTGTGACAAAAATATATCACTAGTCGATAATATGACAAAAAATCGGGGTCAGCAAAGTAAATATTGTCATAACAGAATTACATGTTATAAAACAAAGAAGCAACAAAACATTATTTGTGTAATTGTCTCGCCCCTTTACCATAGACGATGGTGATGTCGCATTAAATTATTCTAGCTTCTCCATCGTATCCACAGACCGAACACTTATCTAATTTATACAATCCGAGCGGAACTCTGGCCGCTTCCGGTGGAGGCGAAATAATTGAAACTGTTCTGCAAGTCAATCTCGCTAGCGACGCAGCTTCTGTCAGTGTTTGAGACGAGCGTTTCGCGGCTCACGTGGCCGATGGGCATGTGGTGAACGGCCTCTGCGCACCGTTTGCTTTGTGGGAGTTTGTGTTTATTTTTTACACCCTCTCAATCGCTCTCTTTTTCTCCCTTTACGCTTTCCTCTATAGGAGTAATTACCATGTGTAACATTCATCAAACAGAAACATCCTCCAAACTGGTGAAGCCGAAGGTGAAGCTCGATGAATCAATGGAAAACTCAGGCGGACGCTTCCAGAACACTTGCACCACCAGCAATCATCACCACCACGTGCGTAGAGATCTCGATTAGCTTGCGACCACGTCATTGTTAACGGTAGCAAATAGGTGACTAGAGGGGTGAATCAAGGTGGGTGGCAACCGTTCCGTTCCGTTTCGCGGACTGCGCGCGAGACTACGCGATTGGGGCCAAATCTCGCTAGAATCATATCGCATCATGCAATACTTCCTCACATCCGGTGTTTTGTGTAATATTGCATCGTCGGCGTCGTCGTCGTCGTGGACGTGGACGTCCCCTTTGCCATTCGACACGATGAAGAACGGTGGCCATTGTGTGCGTCCGGTGTGCAAAGCTCCAAGGGGCACACAGGTTCCGCCACTTCCGTTCCGTGTCGTTCCCTCCCGTTTCCGAGTACTTCCGATTCGGGACTGGTGCCTCTCGCACCGCATCGCTGATCATCGCCACGAATCAACGCGCATATTATTCTAGTTCTCCACTTGACTTACTGCGCACCCATCGTGCCTCGCGCGGTGGGGATTTATTTAGTGCACCGGCTGGACAAGCACACTGGCGATCGTACACTGATTGGCTCCCAGCTGCCGCACCACTAGAGCCACCCCATCCCAGCGCCCGGTGCGATCTAGGCGAACCTGTCGCCAAACCCTCTCAAGCCGCACGGAACGGCGAAAAGGCGTACTCGGCAGTTCGGTCGAGGTCACGCCGTACTCGGCACGCCACTTGTCGCGCAAACTTGTACACAATCAAATCGCACCCATTTGTGATGCTACTTTACTTTAGCGAGCTTCATAACCAACGGAAGGGAGGCGGAAGGAAGTTCGGAAAAATAACATCATTTGATTGTCATCGGTCACCCTGAAGTCCGCGGCGTGCCACTTTTCCTCACCCTCCGCGCCTGGAGACCAATTTCTTCCGCTTCACCTAACGGGGTCGCTCCCTTTCGCCCATCCCTGTCTTTCTCTCCCACTCTAGTTTTGGTTCCGGCCGGGAGCTTCCGAGAAGTCATGATCTTTCGACAGTAGTTCCGGTCAATTTTTACTTTCCCCCCGTACGGTTTTGTGCTGCTTTGCATTTGCTGGTGCTCGAACAAATGATGGTAGACAAATAACTTCTGGCCAAACACATACGAACACGCGCGGTTGCTCGTTTCGCGCCATGGGTGAGGTATTTAGAATGAGGCGGAATTTGTTCCGTTCGAGAATTGTGTTTTTAAAGTTTTTTTTTGTTGTTGTCGTGCCTACATGTCGAGAATCGGTGCGTTATTGTTGTTCGGCAAAGGGAACAACAGGGGAAGCGTGATCGTCCACCGTCCATCCGACATGAGCGTTCCCTCGAATACTTTGCCTTAAGTTTCCATTCTACCCCTGCATGTGGCAGACCAGGTGGAAACAAGCTACATTAACACACATACACACCTACACTCGGAAGTTCGGAAATTGCAATCGGAAGTAAATTATGGCTTTAGAGCTCTTTTCATTTCCCGTTCTCGGACCATTTAAGGTAGGGGTGCTGTGGACATTATGGGATTGTAGTAAAAAAAATACACAAAACTCTAGCGATGGAATTCTTTCTGCGTTTAGTTTAAACCCCCGATAATAAATAGCCAAAGAATGAAAGGATCAATCAGAGAATGTGCTTCTACATTGCCAGATGGATAGTAATCAAATATTTCAAGCACCATGATTTCAGGTGAAACTTCTTTGTTTCATAATGCATGAGAGAAGAGTTTTAGAAAGTAATGAAAAGTCAACACTCGTGAAGAGGCAACATGTGATATCGTTCAATGGATATAGAAAGATATTGAAATCTACTACATTTCCATTTGAATGGATAAATTTTGAAGTTTACTACTTTCCATTTAAATATCCACAGATTTTTTACAAATTTGCAAATAAAGAATTTGTGGTAGACACAAGTTTAGATGTTTTTTTGTGAAGGTGCTAAATGGTTGAGTTATTTAACACCAATATTTTCATGTAATATTTGTTTTAGTGTATGCAATAACAATCATACCGTTTATATGTTTGAACACCTTTTGCCAACGTAGTACTGAAAACAGTAAAAAAAACATAGTATTTATCATCAAGCTAACGCCTCGTCCAGGGTACATGATCTTTTGCAAATACGGCGACATTGCAGTCTTTTACACAATTGAAAAACAAAAGCCACTCGGTGGTGGCACAGTCCCAGCTAATAAACTCCACTCCCTTGCGCCACTGCAATCATAATTGTTCTGGCAGGATCTTCGTTCCGTTGCATCATCATTGCTCCTTTTGCTGCCTTATTATGGCACCGAAGCAAATGGACACACTACACAATGGTCCCAAAACGGGGAGGCTAAGCTGCATTGTTTCTGTAGAAACGATGGTGAAATTTCCGGTCGAGATTGTATTGCAATTTTTCATCTAGTAGAAGCGTGCCGGCAAGATATTGGCTACTTGGTGCTGCTGCCGGTGGCTCAATTTCCGATTGTTATCGTATTGATATGAACGATTGTGAGAGTGAAAAACACAAAAGCGATAAGCTCACGGGGCAAGGGGTACGAGACGGCGTAAGTGAACCCCGGTGGTTCTATTCTGCTGATTACAAATGCTGACTACCCTCCCCGGGCAGCTCTTTGCATCCTGAACCATCGATCCTGATAGATTTGGAAGTAATGAAGAAAATATGCTAATGGAGAGAGAATGTTGCTGTACTTCTTCCAGTGCAGTTTCTGCACCGTGTGGTCGGTATGTGTGTATAGGTGGATGTGGTCAACATCATCAAGAGCTGTTTTCTTTTTTTCTCTACTCAGTGGTTAAAACATTCGAGCTCAATTGAAATGGCTATTTCTGAGAACATCCATCCATTTCGTAATCATTTGCTGGTGGTTAGTAGTGATGATTGGAAAAGTTCTGGGATTAGTTTCTTAGCCATACTCGGTGCAGTATGTGTGTATATGTGTGGTAAGCAGACCGAGACGTTAGCCGGTCAAAGGTTTTTTTTACGAGGATCAATCAGCTCGATGTGGAACCGAATGAAAACCCATGAGGTAAACAAACATAAGCAGTTCAAGTTTATTGATTACGTATCGAATCCTTCTGGTATCATGTGAGTATGACATCTCATGTTGTGCATGCGCTTGCTTTTAATTTGGAAGAGAAACAACAACGATTGATTACACCCATCAACTAAACGCGCACATATAGGTGAAAGACAAATCAAAGCTAAAGAAAACACAACTTACGTGCCTCGTCTTTAGTCATTTCGTGAGCATTATTTAAAGAGTGCTTGGTTTCCGGACTTGTTTCCGATTCTGTCAACGTCACTTTCGTCAAGATATATCGTGGAAGGGCAAACATCACGCTAAAAATTATACCGGAAAATTTAATCACGCCTGCTGTGTGAAGTGTTTACGTGCCGCTTGGAGGGTACGTACCTAGCGTGGACATGTCAGGATTGCAAGCAACGTGAAGGTAAAGGCTCACGCTATTCGTACTACATTTTCAAGATATGAATCAATCAAACACTCGGAAGAAAGTATTCAGACTTAAGGCAATGTGCTAACACACAGGCCAGTTGCTAACTGCTTCAATAATTGTGTTCGTGACGAAACGTGGCGAAATTGGGTTTTCTCTCACTTGTCAGGTGTGCTGTTGTATGGTATGAAGCGCGTCGCACAACGACAGCAATGGCGTAGTTATTGGAGAGGGGTTGTTCGTAAAACGTGTAGAATAAACAGGTGATTTGTCTCACATAAAAATCAAAACCACACGATGATACGTGGCGGAGGTGGCAGAGAATAAGACATTGTACAACTACTATTCGAACAAACAACAATGTAAAGCTAATGAATGATGGTGGTTCAATGAATAAAAAGTAAAGAATTTAAATTGACTATAACCTCATTTCTCACCAAACATTTGACTGTACACAATTGAGAAACCATGTTTCGTAGCTTTTTTAAACAATCACTCCAAAAACAACATCAACTAGGGATGCGCAATTCGCGCTCCATCTATTTGAAGGTATAGTATTTTTGCGTTGCTCTTCCCCTCTTGCTAGAAAATTTGCTATAGTTGTTCGTAGTGGAATAGTATCGCTCCCCACCATCATTGTGATTTGTCTGTTCTTCGCACTGGCACTGGACGACGGCCATTGGACGTACTCGAAGCGGATCTAAGCTGTTGCGAACCGCGATTCGCTGAAAAATCGACGTTCGCGACGCATGAACGATCGCATCTTTACCCTCCTTTTGGACACATGGATGCGCGGAGCACAATGGTCCAAAGCGCATACGATCGGGAGCAATCATTTGTGTGTGAGCGTGTTACTACCACCATACATGATATTGGTACTTCAACGGAAGAAAAGTCATGTGAATAAAGCTACAGATGCAATGGAAAAAAGTTTTATAAAAAACTGTGCTGTTGGCAATATTTTGTTCCGATGCTATTCCGACTTTCGATATAATTTATTCAACCACGTCGTTGCCGTTATACGAACACAATTCACCATAAAGTGATCAATAATCATCCATCGAGAGCAAGTGTGGTAGTACAAGAAATGCATCAACAACGCTCAACCTCTACAGAATACAACAAAAAAATGCCCGCCTTTCCGGAAAGAGTACGGAGCACTATCATCAAAGTTTCCTCGGCCAGCCATCCATCCGGGTCATGTATTCGATGGTTCAAAATAACGGAACGAAAGCTCAACGTTCTAGCCTACAGCTAAATTGGTGTATGGCAAAGTCCCTGCCCATGCATTTAAGAACGGCCCAAAGGATGGTGGGATAATTTTACTGCAGAGCAACGCTGAGCAGAAGAGAACGTTTGAGCGAACATCAAATGAGGGAGTTTTCTTGTTTTTATTACACTCTCTGTGCAACAGCAGATTTATTGATCTGATATTCGAACAGGGCATGGAAAAACCAGGATAGTGAATTAATGAGAAACTTTCCAAAAAATCAATAACGTTGGTTAATCAATAGCGGATTTTGGGGCCCGGACCGTTTCCTGATAAAAGTTGGGCCTGCGTGAAGACGGGATTGCAATTAGGGATTTTCGAGCATTACTTGCGCTAAGTTGCATGACGGAGTTGTAGTTCGGTAGAAAAAGTCTTGCCTTTTGTACCCTATCTCGCAAAAACGATCGATGGGTGATTTTAGACTCCTTAATTGTTGATTTTCCATACATCGTTTATTTTTGCGCTAGTTTTCCCCCGAGCCGTTTCGTATCGAAACGTCACTCAGCACGCATGAAGAAACGGAGGGAAATTTAATTTGCCAATTTATGAAAACGGAAGAATTCATTTCTTTAGCCACACTTGGGGTCTTTTTCTTGGGGTATTTCGAGCGCAACCAGCAACACTCCGAAACAATCAAAATCGGTGCAATGCACATGATACACAATTATCGATGCAACTTAGGCCTGCACGTAACACACATAAACCGTGCAAAAGAAGGTGAAATTGGGCGTTGATAATGATAGCATTTTCCATCGCTCGGTGGTTCTTCTTCTTATCGGCCGAGTGTTTCATATCACACATAACCTGTCATCGCATGCTACGGTAGCAGAGGGCGAAGAAATGGTTGCGCTATTTTTTCGAACAAATAATATTTCGATCGCGACGCGTCTGAAACCCGGTCCACACGTTGGTAGCGGATGAGGGGTGCAGTGTGAGCTTATATATATATGAATATTAGGAAAAAATAAAATACCCGTCCAACAGTGCACCACATTCGCGTGCAGTTGTGATTATCGTGGTGAGAGAAGAAAAAAACCACGCTTCTCCCTGCAATGGTGCAAAAGGTGCAATGCCAGTTACGGGAAAATACGATAACATAGTGGTTTATAATTTATTTCTTGTCATCGAGTGCATCACATGTACCCATGTCGGTGTGTTAGTGGGTGGAATGATATGTAGTAGAACTCGGAGTGAAAGGTTTGAGCCCGACAGCGTTCGAGGCTTGTCTTCTCGAGGAACAGACGACAACAGAATGTTTGGGTTTTTTTGATTTTGATATAGTGTTTCTCATATGAAAAGTGATGTTTCTGTACGGACTCGTTTAACCGGTGACCCCAACCGGTTTAACATGTGAAGCAAACTTTGGATAAAATGTGGCTCTAGCTGTTTCTGTTTCTAGCTACGTGGAGTAAGCTCAGTGGAGCTCCAATAAGCAATATATCTAAGAAGACGCAAGTTGATAAAGTGACAGCGTTTCCATTGTGTCTACGCGAATTATCAAGGTGTTTCAAAGCACTCAGCTTTGAAGCGATCCAAATTGCGTTACGCGTACCATCTCAAGTATTCTGATTGACCTGTAGCGTTCGTGTACTATTATTAGATCAAAATAAAATAGATAAAGTCTAGTAACCAGTACTCACCTGACATCAGTGGTAATTCTCGGCCTGGTGTCGAATATCGGTAATATTTTGTGGAAGTATCTGTAACAACCATAGAACACATTAGTGATTTTTGGCAACGACACGTTGAGACTATGCATTAGCAGAAAAAAAAACAACTAAAACGGGATTAAAAAGGAATTTTAAATATTCGTTGCTATTTTGTCGGTGGAATAAATAAAAATAAAACAAAATTAGGTACAATAAAACGAATTCCGAATTATCCCTCGCTGTTCAGCGCACAGTCGCAGCGCCACCTAGCGTCGGGTTACGAAACCACAGCGTAAATGTTATGCGCATTGCATACATTGAAGGGTATATAAAAATTTCCCAAAGGGGAAATTTCATTTTTTGAGTTAGGAAATAAAAATAAATGCGTTGATGACTTAGAATACAAAAAAACGCGATTCATCCGCGAACTTTGCCAATTAGTGTGATAAGGAAAATAAACGTTTAACGGTTGTTTGACAAATTCGTTAGCATTGTTTTTTTTTGTTTTTCTTGAATGATACATCACCATATGGGAACCGTTCACACTAACAAAAGTAACTTTCTTCTCTTCTTCTTTGCATATTGCTTCTTTTGGTACAGGTATGCATTGATATCACAGTTTGGTTTCTTCTTCAAGTAACATATTTTTTTTCTTCTTTTCTTCTTTGATTCTTCTTTTTCAGGTGCGGTTTCAACTTTAACGCGACTTTTAACCATCTCCGTGAACGATTTTCCTCCTCATACGATACTTCCTTCTTCTTTTTCTTCTTCTGCGACGATGATACTGATAAATGCTGCTGTGCCCATCTACCACCACTGCTACCACCAACAACTCGATGATGCCAACGATGCGTACATTATCGGTGAGGTTACATTGCGGTGCGAGGATCACGATGACGATAACGATGACGTGGACGAAGGACAATTTCACTAGCCGAGGCCAGTAAGGTGTGCTGAAATGTCGCAAGTACGACACATGATACACCGTCCGCCATCCGGCCCGCTGGCAGCCACCAGGAATAGTCGAAGTTAGGTGTTTTGGGTTGATTTCCGGTTATTTCCTATCGTTTTCCGCAAGGAATCGGTTTCCTAACGTAAGACGATCTTCTTCGTTTACGATCGAACAGTAACAGCTATACGTTCATCCGGTCGATGCGAACAGAGAAGACTGTCTGCCATCTTGCTGGCCGGATTTTCAAAGACTGATGTCTGAACCGATGAACCTAAAAGATCGGATTATAGCTCAACCATTCAGGCCCACCGGAAACACGGCATCAGCAACACGAAAAAGTAACCCTAATAACTCGGACAAGGCACTACCGCGGGCCGTTTCGTTAGCCGCAAAAGAATAAAAACGAATGAAAAAGAAATCCTGGATGGTCTTAACCGATGCGATTTATGCGTCGTAGATGACCGCGAGTATAGCTAGGATGAGGAATGATCACCTGTTAGCTTTGTGACATAGCACGTACCGGTGGTAAATAGACTTTATCACGCACACTTGCACTGCACAGTCACTGGCTGTCCTTTCTTCACTTGTAACTGGCATGGATTCACACATACAACACTATGCACACGTATCACTACCACCATGCAACAAACGCACGTTGCAAAAAACTTCGGTGGCCACTTTTAGTAAATTTGCGTTCAAACTTCACACTTCACTTCACTTCCACAAGGCCTACTACGTGTATGAGGACCGAAGATTGTTTTTCGTTCTTCCGTTCACTCGTTCACTGGCCGTTCCGCACGGCCAATACTTATAAGATGTATTGGAATGGTTTGTTCACCCTCAACATCGAAATCGGTTAGTTGCTCGCTTCCAACTGAGTTCTCATCCCGCGAGTTGTTCTATGCACTATGTCTGCATATCATTTTGCTACCGCACAGCAAATTGCACAATACAGTTTTTGTTTTTGTTTTGGCGCATTACTGCATTATCCTTTCCACTTTAACAGCTCCACACAATTCGCGACCCACACTCAAGCTCTACACTAAGAAACATCACTCGTTCGTCTTGTCGGAGACACTATTGTTCGATTTGATGGTGAACTATGCAGTGTTGTTCAGCACTGTTTCGACGATGTGGCAGTTGCTTGCTTTGCCACGCAGACTGTTATCTTCGCGCGTTTATTTTTTCTTCTGATTATTTAATCCCACATTTATGCTTCCTCACAATGCGCGATGTCGCGTCGCGACACGCTTTTCACTTCTTGACCATAATTCGGTGGTGATGTTTTGTAACGCCCTGTGTCGCTGTTTTGCGCAACGACTCCGGGTTCTAGGATCGAGGTTTGTACCCTGGGCTGTATGGCTTTTTGCAGTAGTAAAAAATTGCTCGAGTATGCAGCTACTCGAAACTAAAGCTTCTTCGGAGGGGGGGTTCAACTCCAACGGAAAGTACACACGCGCCACGCGGCCAGACACACGTGTGCATCACTACCGCGGGTGCCGCACGTCCTCGGGGCGGCCGTGTCGGTGCGACGGCGTGTGGGGAAATAACATGATTCTGTATGTGCTTTCGCAATTACACCACCGCAAAAACGACAACAACTTCGTTCCGTTCCGTACGATCTGGTGGTACGCCGGGACAGTGTCGATGGATCATTCCCGCTGCCACTTTGGTAGAGTTTTTGTTTTGGATTTCGTTTTCAAACTTGAAGCAGCTGCGGGTTAATCAAATGTCAGACACCGCCGGCTGCTGCTTCTTGCGACGACGACGCTTGTTGTGCACGTTGGCGGTTAGATAAATTTCACATAATTTTTCACTCACGGGCACGCGGACCCCAGCACCAACGTGGTGCACGTTAATTCGCAACCTTTGAACGCAATTTGAACGCTTGCATGGCCTCTTCCAATCGCTGGAGACCAAGGAGAACGTCGGCATGGTGCTGTTGGTTAGTGCACGGTTAATCCGATCGGCCGGCTGCGCTCGCGGAACATAGCATCCCACTGAGCTGCCTCGGTGTTCATCTGGCCACTGTTCGAATACCGACGACGTCCGATGTCTTTTGCTTCTTCCACTGACTTCTAGCCTAGGTTTTAGCCAGAATTTGCAGTACGTTCGGTAACGGCGCGTTTTCTATCCACACTCGAAACGCGTCCGATACCTTTACGCCGAACGTTTTGCACGAATGGATACTACGTTAATGCAAATATATTTGTGTTGATATAGTTTATATGTTTAGCCTTTATACAATATTCTTATTACAAGAGTCTTCTACCGCCTTCGATTCGCTGCTGTCTTCTGACAGAACACTTCACACACACGGTTTTAATATAGTCGTTTTATATTATTGTTTACTGGCCGGTGCGCTTAATAATGGTACGCACCGAGCGAACGAAAAAGTTCCAACGGAAATGCATTGTTAAGTGATGGTAGTATGTATGTTAGGTCAAAACCAAGAACAACTTTTTCTTCAACGTCGCAACACTGACTCGACGTTCGATGATGATGATGGTGTAACGCCAGCATCCAGACCATTACGCAGAGCGTTGCTGCTGTTGTTGATGTTGCGTTGCTGCGGTCTGCGGTGGCAGGATGGTCGACGAATCCGTTCCGGTACTGGAGATGTTGTTGATGCGGAACATTCTTTACGTGCAGCTCGTGAACTGCTGCTACACACGTTTCAATTCGCTTGCTTTCTAACACTTGTCTTCACAGATACAACACGGCGATTGTGGGGTGCTGCCGCTCGATAAGTGCTCACTCACTATCTCACTAAGTACACGCACGAACACTGGTTCTTCGAGTGGTGGTAAAATCCGATTCGAAACTATTGCATCGATGTGGTGTTGTTTTCGCACGCTTTTTGCGATGATGTCGGTATCCAAGGATGTCCAATTCCGTCCTTGATGCGTGGTTTTGTTTCTGTTGTTTTTCTCGCTTCTCCGAGTACTGAGTGTAGATTGAGCTGAGTTTCGATTTCTGCTATGCTGTTATTGTGTGCTGTATTTTAGGGTTGTATATTTGCGCGCGCTTTTTCTCTTCTCCGTCACTGTAAAACACCGTTTTATTTTCTTTTGTTTTTTTTTTGGTTTGCTTTGTTTGGTTATGGCTTCTTCGTTTTGCACAATGATTGTGTCACTGGTTTTTGTTGGTTTGCTGTTGCTGCCGCTACTACTCCTTTATTTTTTATGCTTTGCTATTGCTGCTGATCTGATTCTGGTAGTACTGCCTATGGTTGTTGAAAGAGAATTGAATTGGTTGGGAATTTTGTTTTATTTGTTTTCAAATACTGTCTTTAACTTTGTTCGAGCCTTTTGGCCGTAGATGCGATTTAGAGTTTTTATTCTGAGCGATCCAAAAAAATTTCTACACGGAATCTTTTTTTCCCGGGGGCGCTTCGCTTGCACCGTGTCCGAACCGTAAGAGAGCCGAGTTAGATGTGGTACTAGCGTTTTTGAGACCAACTGATAATACGGGGTGTAAAGTGTCCGACAGTCCAAACTCCTTAGGACCGGTCACCGCTCTATCTCACTTGCACCACAACTAACTCCTTCAGTTCAATTCGAGCTTCTCGTTCTCGAAGACAACGGCCACGGCAAACGATGCCGACGATGACGATGACGACGACGAACACTCTGCCGAAGGTGAAGTATGCTCGGAGGATGGTTCCGAAGACTTTGCATTCGCCTTCGAGAATCGTCCCCACACGTCCTCGCAATTCGCCGCCGTGATCTCTCGTCCTGAGGAACCAGAGCAGCCAGAGCCCGATCCTTATAGCACCGTCCCACCACCCATTCACCTCACACACACGGACACTCGCAACCACTCTTAGCACCGTCCCTCCTATCGTGTTGTCTCGGTTGCTCCCGCAAAAAAACACGGAGCGAAAAGATTCTTCACAGAAATCCTTGGGAAACCGTGGGTGGACTACGTGACCACGGGCGGAGAACGACGCTCCGATGCTATGTCGGTATGGACGCGGACTGCGGCGGACTGAGCGATGTCTTCGTCTTGCTGCCGAACTTCTCCGAAGGAGATCTCTGCTACAAGCAGTCACACACATACACACGCACACAATTGCACACACCTACAAGCACCCTCGCACACGCGCGTGCCTTTCTCGTGCGCGCATCAGGACATGTGCGGGTGGGAGCATGTCGAGGGAAAAGCGACGGAAGGGGTAAATATTTAGCCGAAGAAGAAAATTACACTAAATTTTATATAGAGAAAATTTCTCGAAGGGGTGGTTTTGATGTCCACCTCTCCCCAACCCTTGTGCGCTGAAGCTGAAGAAATATATAATAATACATATAAAAGAGCCCGAGTGGCGGCGAGTGAGCACGAGTGTATGATTACAGGTTGTTGCCGGGTGGCCAAGCATTTGGGAGGGGGTGCATGACAGGCTACTGAACTGCTTGAGATGAACTCCTCGATTCGAAATCTTTGGGATTGTCTTCTCCTTCGCATCGAATTGTTCTATCTCTCCTTTTCTGGTTGAGTAATGCTCTCTTACACATACTCTGTTTCTGTTTTCTTCTCATCCTTTGCATCCTTCATATCGTTTCGAGAAGCACTCTTTTCACTTGTTTTTCTTTTGCTGGACTTAATTATAGTCACAAATTATGCTTGTTAAGCAATTGTTTTAAGCGTCTAATAAATATGAACACAGATCACTACAGGTTTTGGTTTTGTTTGTGTCGTTGGCAAGTGTACAAATTTGTCATATGTTTTAGTTCAATCCAAATTTGTTGAGCATCTATTACGATTTTTTGTACAGATCACAACCGGATCATGAACATAACAAAAATACGCAAAACGCACTCCACTCCACTACATCACACAAATTTGTCACAAATAATCCTGTGGTTGTTGGTTCTATTGCATTTTATTTTGCGATCTTTCACAGACAAGTTTATTTTCATGTATTTATGTTATTATCATGCATCTATATATTTTTTATTTTATTTTTTTCGCTGTCGTTTTCGCTAGTTTTGTTTTTATTCCGTGCTTTGCAAACCGCGCGCAAACCGAAGATGTTTTTAATTTTGCAGCAATCTCGTCCGACTTTTGGCTCACGACTGACGACGACAGACTTGAGAACCTTGGGGAGCGCGCGCCAAAGCATTCCTTCCTTTTTATGCACAGCGGCCCAACGTGGGAGACGAGCGACGCGCTGTGCTTTGCGTTTCCGAGGCGGCAGATTTTCCCTGCACGCCATGGCAGCATCGGCGTCATTAGAAAAAGCCGGACCATTTGCGTCCGGTCGAGCCAGGTCGGTCCCTTTCGTTCCAACGCAGAAAGTGCACACAAATGCGCACACTTTCCCGCCCTCCTTTCAGTGGCTTGTTTGTCTGGTACGGGGCTTTTCCGTTTTCCACCGTTCCGGTGTCTCCACTGCGGTGCTGGTGTTGGTGAGCTCCTGCGTCCTAGGGAAAGAGAGAGAGAACCAGGCCGGAAAAAACGACGAGTATATAACCTTCGGAGCGGCGCGAGAAAGGCTCTCACCGCGACCGACCGTCTTCGGTTTGTTCGGGTCGAGCGGGTTACCGAGAAGACACACAAATATGCGGTGAAGCACGCACACTACTACTAGCCCTCACCCCTGGTTTGCCGGCATATCGGCGAAGGCCGCAGGGACCTAAATTGGCTCATGCGCTCTAGACGGACGTCCGCTCGGTACCATCTAATGAACACACCAACACAGAACATTTTTCAGCGAAATTGTTTCCAGTGCGCTTCGTTCGGATCTAACTATCTAACGTTTGGGTGGTGCATCTCCCTCCCTAATCTAACCCCGAGGCCGAAGGCTTATGTTTTTCTGGAAGGGAGGAAAAACTGGACCACGCACCCCTTACTGCTCAGGAACGGTACGTACACGCACACCAAAACACGCTGCCTATGTACTACCCATACTCAGATTCGGATGACTTTCTCTTTCCCTTGCACGGGGAAACGGCTTCGTGCACTTTCACCTACACCCGTTTGGTGGTGGTGGGGGTGGTGCGTACACATTAGAATCACTAAAACTTTCTATTTTCTGCGCAGCTTCAGTTCATACCACCCTCTTTCGTACTTTTCCCATCACTCGGCGTGTTGTTTCAGACGGCGGAACTAAACGTTTCTCTTTCCTTCGCAAAGAATCGTCTGGTGTGTTAGCACTAGCTTCCTCTCTATGTATTAGCAATCATTACACCTTCTTCCGCCCTTTCCGCGCTTTCTATTTCTTGCCCAGTCCGACGGTCGAACTGAAACTCGTGTTTGACATCGTCATGGCGCACATATGCCGAAGCGAACCGTCCAGTTTCAGGAGACCACACGGGAGATTTTCCTAGCAGCAAATCTTTGGCTGTAGACTTTTACACGGTACGTACACGAAGTTTTCCTTTTGTGTTTTGTTTGTGTGATGTTTTGCTTGAGTTTTTTTTTTGCACTGTTCCATACAATTGATGTAATTAATCATGTCTCTCATCCCCGATACATAGATCATACGAAATCATGTGAGTTTGGGTGATGAAAGTCCTGAGGACCATTCGGTTGCACATGCAAATGCCTTATGAGCGATTGGTATGGCGTGACAGTTAGATATTATTAGAAAGATTTAAAATTTATTAGTTTTATTTCCTTTAAAATTGATGCATGATTTTAAAACGTACTATTCCTAATATTAGTATTAAATCCTTACAACTAAAAAACATTAGATTAGTTTCAGTTTTAAATGAGTACGAAATATTTTTAGGGTTATGGTCGAGACATTATTGAATAAAACTATTATTTTAACATTTCATTTTAACCGATGAATTTGGGTTAATGACAAATAATACATCATTCCTTCTTAAAAAGAACATATTTTTTCCAAAAACTATATATAAACAATTGATTTTGGGTAATGAAAACAACACGTTTCATGATCGTGTCCAGCAATATTTTCTAATAAAAAATATGTATATATTCTGTCGCAAGAACAGCGGAATAATATACATTCGACCATGTTCATGATCTTTTATCATGGTCTGGTCTTTTTTCACATGGTGTAGAAATTATCATGAAATGGATCCGACTGATACGGTCTTTTGAAGACGTGTTGAAATATTTTGGGAAAATTGATGCTTTCCATATGATAGAAAAAAAAAATGACTCCCATTATTCGTTTGCCCCTCTTCAGTTCCCAAACAATTTACTTATTCTAATATGTGCACGTATTACACACACAGTACCAGGCGCCTCCATAAGATTCTAGGTGTGAGCCACGTGTTCAACACATATTTCTTTACATTTGAATCTGGTGAACTAACAGGAAGATGTTGATGCTAATCATAGCACATCATAGTAAATAAGTGTTATTTGATTAGGTTCCATAAACAATAGCAAGCTTACCTAAGCAAAAGGTCATGTGTTTACTCCTTTGTCTGGTACATTTGAGTCACGAAATAGCAGAAATGTATGCAGTCGATTGTACAACGGAACCGTTTGAAATAAGGCGTACAGAAAAACAAAATAAAACAAAAAAGGAAACAAAAAATACGCGGTCACTTTCACACACGGACGGCTTCACTGAGCAATAAGCGATCACAATAAAAGCTGGTGTCGATCAGGAAGATTTCGGTAACAATTTTTTTCCAAACGTTTTCGTTGTTCTAGCGCAAAGGAAGAAAGTCGCCGTTCGAACGCATTTTTGTGTAGATAACACACTCACGTGTTATGCCTGCCCGCCTTGATCAGGGAAGGGTTTAAGGTTTGTGTTGTTTATTTCTGAAGAAATCGGTTTTGCCCGTGGTTCGTTGTATCATATGTAGCGGCAGGTAACAGGGACAGAGCTGTTCACCAGATGGTTGGCGTTACGTGTGTCACTCGGTCCGAAAACATGGTACGTGTGGGTTTTGAATTTGGAGATCACTTTTGCGGAGAAAATAATTTGCAACGCATTTTCTTTCGTAGAGCTCGAAGTGTTTCTTCTAAAAAATCCAACCCAACTTAGATTCCAAAAATGCATGAATGAACGCATATCACTGTAATGTCACTATCATTGCGCTTGATATGCTTTTCGAGAGACTGATCGCAATGAGCAGTACTTAGCAAACGGGCAAATCACTTTTGTCACCGACCACGATCATGCTGCTGACCACGCGTGCTCGCACACATTTATTGAAAGCTACCAAGATGCGGTTTATTCCGAACCACATGTACACACGCTCTGACAGTAAAACACACACAAACACGTTCAACTAAGGAGCGAAGGAAACTGAGAAGCTGCTTATTAATCCCAAGAAGAAATCGACATCCAATGTCTTGGACGGTGCAGGTTCTTGGATCACGTTGTGAAGCGGCTCCACCGCTATCCGACTGACACGGAACACACGAGAACATGGAGTTTGTTTTTCTTTTCCAAATCAACGACGACTGACTGCACGCGGGTTGCCAATTTTCCAAACTTTCTTCAACCTCCACGAGACACAACACATGTTTTTGGGATGTTAGAATTTTGCTCCCCCGGTGGCACTTGTGGGACGAATTTTCCGTGGGTGGGGTCGGCCAAAGACACGGTACCGAAAACGGTGTTTGCACATTTGCATGGGATGCATTTTCACTAGAGCGTTTACAGAACGAGACCGAGACGTTTTGATGATGATGATGATCGTTTTGGTTTTGATTTTTCGTAGGACCCAAAATTCTTCACCGAAAGTTAGCTTTTCTTTTGTTCAGTCCGACAAGAGCGAGAAAAGTTTCTTGGATCGAGAGATTCTACTTATAATGGAAAAAATAAGAAATTTGACGCCGGTATTTTGGCATCGCGCGACGAACGGCGATAACACGCGTATTAACAACGACGCTAGAACAGCGTGACTGAGCGTCATTATGGGCTGGAAAAAGAAACACTGACCGCTGGGGGTAATTACATACACACGTACATGGGCCACATACGGTACACACACACACACACAAACGCATCCACACGTACAGTACAGCACCCGGGGACAGCAATCGAATCGAGCAAAACCGGTCCAAATGCGGCCCAGAGTGTGAGCGAGAAAAAATAAAAACCTGACATAAAGGGGCATGATATAGAACCGAACGTCGTCCTCATCGTCATCCCTCGCTGTACGATGTGCGATTCCCAAAGTCCGAACGAACGGAACGAGCATAACAGAGGAACGAACAGCAATAAAAAAGCGCGTTGGGTGGCGAGTGAACGCGCGAAAAAAAAGTAAGAAAAACCTTCGTGAAAAGCGGCGGAAAAAACTGGACCGTCGCACCTCCCACCCAGCGGTTTGCCTACCGCGAGGGAAAAATGTTGCATCCGCGAGGACATACACTGCGGCCGGTGGAACCCCACTATTGAACCTGGGAAATAAACCTCCCGGCAGTCAGGCAGGCAGACACCCACACAGCCGTACCCGTTCACGCATGGTATACACGGGGCCACGCACACAGGAGCCGCCCGCGGATCCGGATTCCCGCGTGACCAGCATGTGTGTGTGTGTGTGTGTGTGTGTGTATTTGTATGTATGTATGTAGGCTGTAGTGGGTGGCGGTTGGGTTGTTGGGAGTTTTATTTCGTTTCTTTTTTCTAGTCAAACCATTTTTTCTGTCGAACCTCTCCTCCCAGAGGTGGTGTGGTATGTACGGGCCGATACAGCTGGCTAGCTAGCGCCAGCATGTTTCGCGCGTACAGGCGCGGAAGCGAAAGGATACCAAATAATCAAAACTGAGAGGAGAGAAAAATGACGATCGACCCGACGCTGACGACGACGAGGTAACAACAACTTAGAGTATAAAAAAACAACGAGTCGAAAGAAGAACGAAACAATAAAAAACACAACCCAACTGCGTCGTCCTTCTATATGCACGTTTTTCGATGGTGCACGTCAATCCGATACGAACGTCGGACGAAATTCGAAATTTTACGATTGTATTGCTGATTTCGCACTCGTTGCACTACACTGTTTCGGGTTGTTTCGGTGTATGTGTATGCACAAACTTGAGTTGGGGGAAAGGAGGAGGGAGGGGGGGAGGTGTGAGGGGAAACGATAGCACACATCCTAAAATTGCGTATCAACACTGAGTGGAAAATCGGAAAAAGCGCGCGAATTCTTTTCCTCCCTTCCAGATTTTCCTCGATTTTTTTTGTTGTTCTCTTCGCATTCTGTGGCTGCTTGTTTTGTTGCTGCCCTGTGTTTCTATCGCATTTGCGACAGCCTGCACCCTGCAAGCGATATTTACGGACCTCTCTATCTTTCGGTCCCTGTCATGTGCACCTGTGTAGGTGCACATATAAATTTCACACAACAATACATAGCAACAACAGTGAGGAAAAAAGTGTGCTTACACACATACACGTTTATGCTTGGGGAATTTTCCGATTTACCAATATTTTCCCTACCGATCGACAGGTTGTGATGGGACAATTGGGAGGAAGCTTTTCTGTTGGGCGATCATATTTTACACACCACGCTTCGCGGTGTATCTCCGCTACTGCAGCCGATGCTGCAACTGGATGCAGAAAAGCTATCGGCGTCAGCGTCGGGACCGATTGTTAAATTTAATAAATGCTTACAATTAAATCGTTTATAATGCAATATTTAGAAGAACGTGATACGTGGCTTGGCATTTCATGGAACAAATTTTTGCTGGAAAACCAAGCTAGTAAACTTGTTGATGGTTATTAACTATCCTTTAGACAAGATAAATTCTAAAAAAAAGCTTAAAAATAAACAATCATGAGATCGTGTTTTGTTTCTTTAATAAAAGTTTTTTTTTTAGCACTAATCTAGAGTTTTTCCAGGATGAGATCATCAGCAAGATTGGATACAAAAGTTCGTTCGATCAGCATCACAAAAATCGTTCGAAATCGTGCCAAACTTTGATTTAATTAGCACATTATATTCCAACAAGAAATTAACCTTACTAAGCCAGGTAAAAATACCGCAGGCGTACGCATGCACCGTACGGGGTTGTTGGTGCATCGGTTGCACCAGTTAGTTTGTCTTTCTATGTACCTACGCATACCCAAAAAAAAACTGCATTTAATTCTATGCAATTTCGGGGTGGAAAGCGCAGAGAGACGAAGAGCATCATAAAAAGAGAGACAGAGACGGAGAGCACTACCTCTCCCACGCGTTAGTAAAGAAACGCGCGAGCCGGACGAGAGAAAACGATAGACAAACAACTGCCGGTAAGCGAGCGAGCGAGGGCGAACGTGAATGCAGTTTTTCCTCCTAGTCGACCAAACTTGCCATCCTCCATTCACTCCCCTCGCAGTGCGCCGATTGCAGCAGCAGCAGCTGCTGCTGCCCGCGAGCGTGAGCGGCGCACAAGAAAAATGGGAAAAATTGCATTTTTCTGTTTACTTTGCCTGCGCGCCTACCGACCGGCCCCGATCCTTTGAACCCGCACCGTGCGAACGTCTCATGCACCACCCCCGCTCTCTCCACTTCATCCGTCCACCGCGTCATCATCATTACCGACGATAGCTATCAATCGCGGACGCACACTTGGCGGAGCTGCATTTCGGCTACGTTTCGAGGGGCGTGTAAAAAGGCGGATGGAAGCAAGGCCGCGGATGTATAAGCGGAAAACTTCTTCTATTGCAGTCGCAGTTGGTGGAGAGAAAAAAAATCAACCATACTCTCCCCCACTCATTCGTCCTCATCGACCTCTTCCCCGTGATGGATGGCGGGGTGGATGTGCATCGTTCGCATCAATGTCTGCGTTTTGCTGGTGGCCTCAAACGAGTGCAATGTCGAGTGGGCACGGGTCCGCACAAAAAGCCTCGCGGCTGGATCGGGTAGGACTTTGTTGTTTCCGCAGTTTGGATTTTTCCCGTGCATCCATGCCTTACACTGCGTGCCTATATGTGTGTGTGTGTGTGCGTGTTTGGGCTTTTTTTATTAAATACTTTTCCCCAGTACATCATCCACCAAACCTGTTCTGTTCGGTACCTTTACGTTCGTTTCGATGTGCTAACTGCAGTGGCGGTGAGTCCCGTTGCAAGATGAATTCAGATCGAGTAGATCCGAGAAAAATCTATGACGAAATAAAACCAACAAAACAGGAGAAAAAAGGGAACTCCAAACTCCGTGCAATGCTGCAACCGGGAGTACTGTAACGAAGTGCTTCGTAGGGCCGTTCGTGATGCTTGATGGATTTGTGCAGTGCGAAATTCACATTGAGCAAATAGAATACACTAAATAAATAAAAAAAAACATAGACCCCATCACATCCTTCTGAAATCGTGGTCGATTTTTTCCCTATAAGATTTCCGTTTTTCATTTGAAGTGCATACTTCACGGGGAAAGAAAAGATAATGAAGGATTACCGACACACCCGTCTGAGCACCGACCAGAATGCATTCGCATCGAAAGCGGATGCAACATTACTGAAAACTCAGGAAACTCGCCAAAGCGTGCCTTATGCGGTGTAAGGATCAATTAAAGAGTATCACAAAGGACCTATCTCTGTCGGTTCTATTCTATAGGTGCCTTTCATTTCAGACGGTTGTCTTACATGAATTATTTACAAAAATTCCCAAACCTCCAATCATTAAGTGAATAACTTTTCAAGTCGCACCACTCCGCGGGGCTATGGTATCTTCAAATGGGGTTAAGATTTTTCCGTTTCCCCATCGGCACTCCATCAATCGGCTTGTCTGAGTTGTTGCTGGTCCGTAATTCAATCATTCGTGTGCAAATGATACAGACGGTGGAATACCATATGCTCGTCGTCAACGGATCTTCCGGCTAATCCGAAAATATCCGAGCTCGAGTGCGGGCTAACACTAGAAAACAAACGATAACGATAGTCAACTTCGTGGTCGTTAGGGACGTGTACGGTACAATATCGCGCACCGAGAGACGACACGCGGTTCTACCCGAGTAGACTGCCCGGTCAGTAGGTTCTGTAGCGAACGATACGCTTCCGGTATGCATGTTGCACCAACTTTCCCCTGGTTGGTGTGGACGCAACTTTGCAATTGGCTCTGTATCATTTTCAAAATAACTGTAACAAACGAACGCGCATGGAAGTTTTTTAACTATTTGCGTATGGAAATAAAAAATAGCACGGTAATAATATGTCACAACAGCATTTTGTGATGATATCGATGGTGACTGATCTGGGGAAAAAGTTTCATCACATTTAATCACATGAAACATCTTTCATAACTTTAATCTATGTGGTGAACATTTTATTACACCACAATACACATTACTTAAAGATTCATTTAAAGATTCATTTCACTTGAGTTACGACTCACTCTATCGTAAAGACGTGACTGATAGTGTTCACAACGTCAACACATCCCGTCTCTTTTAATTCTGACGTCATTGCGTCTAGGTGATCATGTGTGTAATTTTTAAAAGGTTTACATGTACGGCTGCTTTCTTTGTATTGTTAATTGTAAACTGTGTTCAAATTTAGCACGAAACATTAAACTAACCTATCAATATTAATATTTTTACAATATGTCAACATCAGAAGCATGAAAAAAGAAAAGTCTAATTTATCAATTTCAAAAAGTTGTTGTTGTTAAATTAATAAATAATGAAAAAATAATTAAAAACATCTTTCTACTTTGGATTATCACAACTCATCCAAGATTGGAAATAAACACAAATTTTTTTATCAAATAATTGGGAGCCGGAAGGCCAAAAACTATGTAAGTAAAAAGTGTATGCATTTCTCAATGCATACACCCAATTTATCATCGAAGTTTCAATAATCTGTCTGAAAACAGAGAATAGAAATCGTGAAATTTTAAACAATTTTAACAAAATTCGCTCATAAAAAATGCATCCGTATGTCTGTTTTTCTATATCGTTTATCACATCATAGTTGTAGCACAACATCGTTTCAGTGACACGGGATGTTGGGATGAACAATCGTAAAAAAATTCTGTAGTTTTTACCATTTGCTATAAATAAAAGTTAACTGAATGCCAACAGCGTTTTACACGCCAACTATGCATTGTGTTTCATGAGACAATCTCATTTTTTCAGATCAACCCGACCAATCAGGCAATTGTAAAAAATAGTTAAATAAACACTAAAATAAAACGAAAGAAATCAATTCATTGATTAACTTTAAGGGTCACCGAATCGATTATCGATTGCAAAATTGTAAGCCTGTGTGATTATATAAGGTCGATTAAATTTGTATCGCTTTCCACCTAGCCGAGAAGCCCTTCCAAAATGGGAGTCAATAAATTTGAAGCTGTTTATAATTTTTTGGTATTTTTTTTCGGAAGCTACGATAAACATAAACGAGCTGGTGTGTGCAGAATTTTCGGCATTGCCATCCGTCTCGGTACGTTTGGCAGTTTTTGGTTGATTTTGTTTTGATTCCTCCGAGCTCCCTGATTCACTTCCCTCCAGGGTTTCTCCGACTCTACGGTACACATTGCATTCATTCATTGCGTTTTTCGGCAACCACCACGTTGCGTTGTATGTTAGTAAACGAGAGCTTATCATTAACCTATAATCATCCGGGGTACTACAACTCCCCCAGCGGTGTATTCGACCCTGTGTGGTTAATGGTCTGCCTTTTTATTTTGCTCGCTCTCTCTTCCACTCGCCCCATTTTTACTTCCTTTCCCATGGTCTTGTTTGTCATCGACGCGAGTTGATGTCGATTTTGTTGTTTTCATTTATTTGTTTGTTTGCGCGTTGGTTTTCGCATTTTCGGGTGTATTTTTTACTTTTTAGTTTCATTGAAACGATTGCTTCCGTCGGTCGCAGCCGTGTGGGGATGATTATGTTTTTCGACAACCTCAACCAGCGTACCGTACTACCGCATCATAAGTACGGTAGGATGGGTGCTGTGGGAAACCCGCTGGGAAAATTGGGCAATGATTCAATTATTAACTGCTTTTTCGCACATCGACACCACGCGTCCGTCTCTTCTGGATCAGGTGGCCGGGCGAGTATCGGTAATGGCGGGTAAAACATATGTTTTCACAACCCGGGGACAGACGTTCGGTTTTGCCGTTCCGTGAAACGGAAGGACATGAGATTGCATTGGAACGCAAAGGGACAGGCCGGGGTGGTGGAACCGGCACCAGATCCGACCAGAAACCGGGCCATGTGCATATTTTTGGCAACTTTTAATTTTCACGGTCACCACAGCCTTTCAAGGTCGTTGGTTATCGTATGCAGCGTTTTTACTATTTGTTGTTGTTGTATAACTCCCCTCTCCATACACTTTTTATTCTTATTTTGACTGTTTACCGTGTGCCGGGGGAAACCGAACAACATAATTGGGACAATCCAACATATCCGTAATATGTTGAATGAGTCTACGTTTTACTTCTGCCGCTTTACAGCACATCCGTATACCCTCACACGTACGCAAACATACATATGCAGACGGGATGGGTTTTGTGTTTGTAAGCCCATATTACGTCACCATTAAGGTCACACGGACCATCGTCTGACGTTTTCGTTAATGAAAACCTCGATGGAAGGTGTTTGCATTTGTTACGAAAAAATAAACACCCAGGGTAGAATGCACGGCATCAACCCAAGTATGGCAGCAAAGTGACACGGTATATGTAGGGCACTGGTTAGAATGAGACCAGTTTGGAATGAAACATTTAGCAAAAAACCACCGGTCAAAATGAGTCACTGCTCTGTAGCTTTTCCTGTTGCTGGTGCTGCTAGTAATGTGGATTGTAAATCAGCTTAAGCAATCAACAGGTCTAATGCTAACACACACCAAGCCGGAACTATTTAAATTTCGCTTAAAGCATTGTAAGCGGTTGTCGAGGGGTGTGATAATGAATCGCGTCAATGCGTTGTGCAGTGTGCTAAATCGAAATTGTATTCTGGCAAAAGAGTAGAATTGCGTTTTGCTTGATGTTTCACTACCCATGAGTAGCTTTTCAATTGATACCTGCATTACCGTACAGCGTGCATTCATTTTAAATCAAATTAGTTTTACAAAATTCTTCCCAAATTGAAGAGACTTACTTTACAATTTACGAGGTTTACAATTTTTCGATACTACTATTAACATATTCGGCTGATATCTTTTATAATGCTGGTTGAAAGTTGTTTATTGATGATTATTTTCGTAATCAGTTTAATGATAATATGTTATGCGATACATAGTGTAGGAAATGGAAAGTGAGAGAGAGGGAATCGGCTCGGAAGGACAATTCACCATAACTTCAATAATACTCAGACGTCGATGATTAAAATTCTTGTAGCAACAGTCTCCTGATAATTTGCTATCGCAAAAGAGCTTCTGTTTTGCCATATTTGAGAATATTGATGATTTTTGGCGTTTTGAGTCAGTTCAACAAATTTTACTTTCGGGGATTTGTTATTTCTAGAAATACATTTATTTCTGTTAATTCGGTCAATAATTGAATCCGAGTCAATAATTATGT